>JAIOTZ010000627.1:0-46703 GCA_023374045.1 Limonium bicolor
AGACTAATCAACATGCAGTGTGGATTTCTTTGGTCGAGGCTATGTTATAATATAATATATATTATATATCCTCCATTAATTTTGGGTCGCAGTTAAGATCTCCATGTATGTGGTCTTATATTCGATGGATGTTTGATTCAAAGTGGTCACTTACCCTGGATTGAAATAACAAGTATATGTATGTTGTCTGGATTTGTTTTGAATCTGACTGACCGTGTTTTGAACTCTGTGATTGATTTTTCTTAATTAAAAAGAAGGAAGGCTTGTGTGGCCGTTCTAATAATTAAAACAAAAATCGGTTCGTGCAGATTCAAATGATTAGTTTATTATTGTGATCTTCTTGTCATGAATGAGTGTGATAACAATATGGACGATCTATTTGTTATCTTTTATTCTAAATTAAAAAAAGTTAACGCTATGTATAATGGGATTTGTTCTTAATTTTAAGTCCACATAAAATTTGGGTGGATATATTTCTATTTATTTAAGATAATATTCTTTACGTTTCTTTTATTTTTGGGTAAATTTGTTTTATAAAAAAAGGGGAATACAAGTTAGGAATTTGTTTTTTCTTGTTTCTTAAACATTGATTTGTTCCTAGAATATTTTATCTATAATATTTATAGATCGATATTATGGTTAATGATTACATGATATATCTCTTTATGAGTGATTTATATCTTCGATTAAATTTAATGTGTAATTATATCGAATTTAATGACGCTATGTATAAGTTACATATAATATTTGTACAATACCATAAATATATGTTTTTGTAACACTTCTCACTCGAACCAAAAAGCCAAGGAACGTTTCCTTTGGCAATAACAGAAGGAAAAATAATCGGTGTAGGGAAGGTTGGTTTTACCTCAGATTATGTCATCGATAATGTCAATTTAGTTAATGGTTTAAAATTCAATTTGCTCATGTATCTCAAATATGTGATAAACAATTCATTCACTTCTATTCTACACATTGTAGCATAGTAAGTCAGAACAATGGCAAGAGTTGTTAAAGGAAAAAGGTGGAAAAATGTCTATTGCAACTAGTTTGGAGGAAATTGACAGTCCAAACCTTCCATGCTTGACTGCTTCAAGATACTCCACACTATGGCACAAAAGACTAGGGCATGTTAGCATTTCCTTGTTAAGAAGCTTGTCAAGAAATGGTTGGTAAAAGGTCTCCCTGAGATTAAAGAATCTGAGACCAATCTTTGTGATGCATATTTTAGAAGCAACAAACTAAGATTTCTTTCAAATCAAAGAACTTAGTAAGTAAATCCAAGCCACTTGAATTACTTCACATGGACTTATGTGGGCCAATGAGAATCAAAATATTTGGAGGAAATTGGTATGTTTTGTAATTGTTGATGACTACTAACGATTTGTTTGGACACGCTTCATTGCTTCCAAAGACGAAGTCTTTGATAAATTTCAAGTCTTTGCAGGAAAAGTCCAAGTACAACTCAACCATAAAGATCAAGGCGCTTAGTCTGATCATGGGTCAGAATTTGAGAATCAACAATTCATGGAATGTGTAAACAACATGGAATCAATCACACATTTCAGCACCAAGGACACCCTAACAAATTGGGGTAGTTGAGCGTAAGAACATACATACAGAGTAGCTAGGCCATGCAATTGGGGAGTAGTCTTCCTCACGTATTCTGGCAGAAGTATGTGCCTGCATGCTACATCACAAATAGAACGCTATACGACCTATCCTCAACAAACACCCTATGAGCTAATTAAGGGAAGAAACCAAACTAAGTTCACTTCAGAATCTTTGATTGTAAATGTTATGTCAACAACATGAAAAGAATCCCCTAGGAAAGTTTGATGCCAGAAGCGACGTGGCCATCTTCCTTGGGTACTCTGAAATGGCTCCGGGCATAAAAGTCTACAACAAAAGGACATTGAAGTGGAGGAAGTGTACTTGTGGTCTTTGAGGTGCTGAAGTTCATAAGTCCAAGATCGAAGGAGATGAAGAACTTAGATTTGATCTAGCCGATCAAAATCACACAGATAAATCAAAAGATGAATCACCGACCAAGGAATCTTCCCGACACGTCAGCGACAGGTCAACAATAGATCAATGAAGAGAACAATGATGTCGAAGATCCTCTATCACGATCAACCATCATCAATCTCGTACTCTGTACATAGATCATCCATTGGAGAACATAATATTAGATATCTCAAGGGAATTCAAACCAGAGTACAAACTCGAGATCTCCTAGCCTTCTCAACGACAGTTTCACCCAACGAACCCAAAATCAATAAGCTCTTCAAGACTCGGACTGGATCAAAGCAATGCAGGAAGAATTGATCAGTTTGATAGATGCAAAGTCTGGCATCTTGTGCCTCGTCCTTCACATCAAGGAGTACTTGGTACAAAATGGGTCTTTAGAAACAAGCTAAATGATGGGAGAAGTCATTAGAAAAAAGCTCGTCTGGTAGCTCAAGGATATCGTCACAAGAAGGAATAGACTTCCAAGAAACCTTTGCTTCGTAGCAAGGATGGAGTCCATCAGATTACTAATTGCATTTGCTGCACCCAAAGGAATCAAACTCTTCACTTGACATCAAAAGTGCCTTTCTCAATGGGAACATCAAAGAGGAAGTACATGTTGAACAACCTCCAGGTTTTGAGACACAAGAGGGAAAAGACATGGTACTCAAGCTTGACAAAGCTCTTTATCGGCTCAAATAAGCTCCAAGATCATGGTACGATCGTTTGTCTTCCTATCTTCTAGAAAACCAATTCAAGAGAGGTAGAGTAGATTAAATATTGTTTGTCTACAACAACAAAAGGGACTTATTAATTGTGCAAATATATGTTGATGATATAATCTTTGGAGCCTCTGATGAGAAGTATTGCAAGAAGTTTGAGGCATTGACGAAAAAGGAGTTTAATATGAGTGATCTTGGGGGATTGAAGTTCTTCTTAGGACTTCAAGTTAAGCAAGACAATGATAGAACTACCATATCCCAAGAAACGTATGTAAAAGATTTGCTTAAGAGATTTGGAATGGAGGCACGTAAACCTTTTGACACACCTATGGCAGTTGGCACAAAAATGGGCATCACGACTGGTGACCGACCGGTCGACCAGTGATCATATAGGGAGATGATTGGTTCTCTACTTTATTTAACTGCTAGTAGACCTGACATTATGTATAACGTTTGCTTATGTGTCAGCTTTCAAGAAGATCCAAGAGAAAGTCACTTCACAACTGTGAAAAGGATCCTACGCTATCTCAAGGGGACCATGAACCTTGATCTCTTCTATCCTAAGTTTACTAACTGTAACATTGTAGGATTTTCAGATGCAGATTATGGAGAATCTATCACCGATAGAAAAAGCACGTCAGGAACAACATTCTTTGTTGAATCATGTTTGATCGCATAGGGATCAAAGAAACAAAAAGTGTTGCAATCTCAACTGTTGAATCTGAATACATAGCTGCTGCAAGCTTCTGTGCTCAACTCTCGTAGCTAAAACAACAAATTGGAGATTATGACGTTAAAACAGGTACATTTCCAATTATGTGTGATAATACAAGTGCCATCTCTATTTCCAAAAATCCTGTGCATCATTCTCGTACCAAGAATATTGACATTATACATCATTTTCTTAGAGATTGTTGTGAAAAGGAATTAGTTGGTTTAAAGTATATTTCTACCGAAGACCAATTAGCTAACATTTTTACTAAGCCTCCAAGTAGAGAAAAGTTCAACAAGATTGTTCATGATCTTGGAATGATATTCATTAATCACGATTAGGCTATCTTTTGATTCCCACGATCGGTCACCAACATGTGAGCAACACCTTTAACATGGTCGTTCAGTAGTCAACGTATAGTTAAATGCATGAAAAACATGTCAAATGACTACTTGAAACAGATATGTCCGCATTTCCACAAAAGTAAGAATAGATTAGAGAGAGTGCAACAGATAGAAACAGGAAAAATGCAATGGATCGTTACAAACCATCACGACCGCTGCCCGTTATGAATAGTACCATTGGGACATGTCTGCGAGAGGACGAGGAGCGGTCGCCGATCGCTACTCGATAACTATAAAAGGGCGATGAGAGTCTTTCTCTCATCACGCTATTTGCCCTCACTTTTTGAACTCTCCAAGCATTCAAGCAATTTCTCTTCTTCCTTACAAACACTCTAGAGAGCTTTTATGCGAAAAATCCCTTGCCTCACAACCACTCTAAGAATTCTTGAGCAAAAATTTGTAAACTCTAGCAAATCCTTCGATCAAAAATGGCACCGAAATCTACTCTTCGCTCAAAGAGTAAGGTCGTTCTCAAGGAAGCTTTATCAAAACAAGTGGCCGACATGCGGCCGACCGAATCTCTCAGAGCATCACCGCCCCCTCACCTGTCTAAAGAAGAGGAGGATCAACTTGTGTGAAGGGTCACAGATAAAGGGGACCTAGTCCAAGAAGAGGTAACCTATATAAGCTCTTACCTACCCAAGCTCTACCACCTCATTCAATCTGAAATCCTTAAACCAAAAATCATTCCTACTCCAACCCCTACCAAAGAACCAGAAATGTCTTCTCCCACTCCATCACCGAAAATAGCCACCAAGCACTCAAAAGCCAAAAATCCCAAAGTACCAAAAGACCAAAATCTTTCTACTGCTACAACGAGTCACATAACTCACGCAGCTCGTGCCTCAAAACTCACAAAAATCCAGCAAGAAACTCCACAAAAAGCCCACTCCACACCAGAAGGAGCAACTCGCAAGTTGCACTTCACCAACGATGAGGGAGCCACTCCCTCAGCTATCGTCGAGGCTGTCATCCAACATAGAGAGGAGGAGGACGAGCAAAGTGACGAGAAGTCACAAGAGGAGGTTACAACAGAAGAAAAGGGTCGGGAAGAGGGTGTGACCGCCCAAGACTCAAATGAGGAAGTGCAACCAATCTCTCAACCTGTAGTACCAGTCGAAGACCGGTCGCCTACACCTCAACGATTTAGTCATGAAGGTGATAGCGACATAGAGTTCTTTCAGGAGCCTATCCCTATCTACACTGAGCTGCTCAAAGAGCACATGACGTATCTTGGACCGCTCCAGAGTGATGAAAACGATGACTACCTCATCTCCTCAGTCTAGGTTGTCACCTTCAACATCACTAAATCATGGATATGCAAGACCTTCAACTTGGAATCAGAAGGGTTGGTTGTTCAAAAGAACACGACCTGGAATGACTTGGGTCATCAAGGAAGGGGGATGGTCCAGCTGCTTAACAAAGGGGCCACCATGAAGAACTTCACACAGTGGAGATGTCCATCCCTGACATGGTCCTATTCAACATCCTCACTCACAACATCACCCCACGAAACCAACGCACTCACATCGTCAATGCACGAGAAGTGAGACTACTATATGTGCTCAAGACCAAGGAAAAGATCGATCTCCCAGTGATGATCTTGCACATCATAAAGGAGAGTCGATTTGTGAACCAGGGTCTAGTGCATGGGGGAGTGGTGACCAAGTCGCTACAACAAAATGGAGTGGACACCGACAGGTTCCACGAATGCGCGCACCCCACTTAGGACAGCATCTGTTCAGAGATGTTGTCTAAGATGGGGATCAAGAGTAAGGGAGACAAGCTAGTGGCCGCTTAGAAGCCCACAAAGAGCGAGGACTCAAGGTCAGAGCCTTGACCAACTGCAAGGGCATCGGCACTCAAGAGGAAGAGAAGTCTCTCACCGGTCCATGACAGGTCGGGGACCAGTCTAGATACTTCAGCTCGGGATGTTCTAAAGAGTGTGAGAGCTACTCTCACTGCTGTGTAGGCTGTCTCCAGAGAACCAAGTGTTCATCACATGGTTCAAGGAGCTATAGACTTCATAGACTTCCACCTCTAGCTTGAGTGTTCTTCGTCTCTTAGAGACATGAGTGATGACCGTGAGAAAAATTAGATTTAAGTTAGATTTTTTTTCTTCCATTAATGTTTTGCTGCCATTGACTATCTGTTTCCAAGTCAATCTTTTGATATAAATGAAAATGCAACTGTTACTTTGTCAACTTGAATGTCCAAAACCTTGTTTATGAAATACTTTATTGCATTGGCTGCTTCTTCCTTGATTAAAAAATTGCAAGTGATCAGAGATATCTAGTCCTATCCATTCTACTAATCCAATCTCCAAACTTGACTCCTAAAAAGCCTACAAACATAGCCCACAAGATGTAGCACCTCATTTATTACCACTTACCGAGCAGTCGTCGAGCATATCCTCAAATGTCTACAAATACTTACTCAATTCATTTGCCACTCACGATCATCACTTCACATCTCACAAACTGACACAAACTGTGCAAAGCTCCTACAGCTCAAATGAGAAAACAGTCCATTTCACCATTCATAAATTCATGTTTACAAAACATCCAAAGAAATACGTCGCCCAAAGCTAGGTCCAAGCAAATTCACAGCTTGGTCTAGAACCTCAAGTGGTACTCCATCTCAGTCTCGAACTCCTCACGGCATGGAGTTCACAGATTCTGAGGAGTTGGACCTCTCCACCACAGCTGAATCATCCTTGTGTAAAGCCTTTTCGAAGGATGAACCTTATGCCCTAGATGTCACCGAATGGGATACCCAAACACGTCACTCTATCTATCTTATCTCGATCATAGTTGTAGTTTGTAATCTATGGAATGTCATGGCATTTTAAAAAAAATTATGTCGTGTAGTTGCTCCCGATTTTTGCTGTATGGCAAATGGGGAAAGAAAGATATATATTTGTGACCTATGACTATTTTCCTTGTGTTATGTAACCATCTTAATGAAGAAACTTTCTAATATGGTTATAGTATAAAAGCTATCATCTTTTGTTGTTCAGATAAATCTTTCAACATTTAACAAACTCAGGGGGAATTCTTCTTAGGGGGAATCGCTCGAATTTTTAAATTATAAAGTACATATGATTTTGTATAGGTTGTATCATCAAAAAGGGGAAATTTTAAGTCAAGATCATTTAGTTTTGATGATAACAAACCTTGTATTGTATATTTAACATGTTTGTTAAGCTTTGATATTCAGATAGACATGCAAAGGAGTGACTTCTCACGTAAGGTTGCAAGTGCACTCAATTCATGACATGTGCCCAACCGGTCGGGCACCTGTCTAGGAGAGCTCACGATAGAACTTCTAGCACATACAAGAAGTCAGGCATCACACGACCATATCTCCTATGCTTCAGAAGTAAGTTAGAGACAAAATACTGCAAGAAGATTGACATACTCATTCAGACTCACATATTCACATTATCAACTAGCACATGACCAGAATATAACTCATTAATGTGCAAAAGAACAAGATAAGTAAATGGCTACTTATCAGAACGATTACATAACCATAATGAAGTCTAAAGAAGCATTTATGAGCTTTAATGAGCCAGAAAAGATCAGACAAGTTGAGTACACAAGTTGTGCTCGACCAATCGAGAGAGCTGCCGCCGACGTGTTCAATCACAAGGTGACACATGTTCTGACAACTCCAGATCAAGTTGAAGTCTCTTTACAATTCTAGTGTGGCTGTTACGTGATAGGTCAAAACTGTAATCGACTCCTTGAGTCTAGGAGTTTATATGACGGTAGTTACATCTTAACTAACCGTATATATACTTGCTCTGCATGAGCTTGATGAGGTGGCTACTTACTAACAAAAACAGACTAACGCACCGTTTGTTTTACAGGGAAAGTGAAGGGAAGGGAAAGAAACATGGGGACGCGGTCCCCTCCCATTGTTTGATACGTGTAGAGAATAGAAATGGGAAGGGAATGTACTCCCCTTCTATTCCCCCGCTCCCTTCTTTTTCTTTCCCGTCCTATATCCTACGGGAACAACAAAATAACTTTACTTTGTTTGTTTTTTTTTAAAAAAAAAAAAGAAGAAGACAAACAGCAGGGGAGTGATGCGCACAAATAAATAATAAGTAATCATAATTAACTTTGCTTTGATGGTAAGATTCGTAACTATTGAACAAAGTAACTTTGCTTTGTTAAGTAATTATAATTAACTTATAATAAAAAAAATTGCTAATGATAGCTTTATAATAACACCAGATAAATAAATAATTGAATAAAATAATTATATTATTTATGTTTGAAAACTAAATAATCATTCCCATATTTATTCCCATACATAACCAAACAACATACCTATTTTCCCTTTCCCATTCCCATTGTTTTCCCATTCCCATTCCCTTTCCCATTTCCTTATGGTATCCAAACAGTGCCTAAGTAATAATAGAAGAACAAATTGAAGTAGGTTAAGAAGTTTGAGTCCAGGATCAATGTTGTTGGCCACCGACATGGCAGCAATGATTTCAGCCGCACAAGGATGACTTTTATTGCTCTCATGCCATAGAAAATAGGATTTTTATACTTTAGCATTGAATGATTGGCTATAGTCATAAATTACATTGTGTAGAGCTAGTTATAGTCTCATATTTGTATGCATATGGACTTTACATGAGAAACTGAATTCGGGCCTTTTTATTATTAAAAAGCCCGAGAGCCAAAATTAGAAGGGAAAATATTGAGTTTGACTTATTTCTTTAGCCTAAAAGCTTAGAACTCTATGTAACTTTTCAGGTTTAGAGAGAACTTATATATCATTACCTAATTTCGGACCTAAATAACCACCCTGCATGATTTGCTAGCTCTTTGTTCCATACAAAAATCTAATATGGGAGGGACTTCCTTTACTATATCATAACTCACCTGGTATTGAAGAGCAATGGATCTGCTTCAATTGAAAAGCTAGCACCAGCACAACCTTGAAAAGAACTTGACCATAACAACTGCTTACCAAGCAATTGATGATTTGTCCTCGTATTATGACTCTTATTAATATCTTCCTCTGAAGAAGACTTCATCTCTAAGTTAGGCTCAATGTGAGTAGGAGATTGGATGATCATCTCTAGCCTAGCCGAAACTTCTTTCATCTTAGGTCTCATGCGTCCACTAGAACTTAAGCAACTCTTTGCCAACCTCGCAACAGCAAGAACAACCTCACTCTTAGCCTCTTCAATGACTCTCGGGTGCAAAAAATCAATTGCCGAAGAGGTTTCCATCACGTGGAAGAACTCTGTCACTAAATTCTTTTGATCCAAGAATTCACCCCTATAAAATGGTTTTTTATTGGTTAACAGCTCTAACAGTACCACCCCGAAGCTATAAACATCACTCTTCTCGGTAAATTGGTAGGATTGGAAGTATTCTGGGTCTAAATATCCCATTGTCCCTTGCACAACAGTAGTCAAGTGGGTCTGATCAAGAGCGATGGTCTTTGAAGATCCAAAATCTGATACTTTAGCCATATTCTTTTCATCAAGAAGTATGTTGGATGTTTTGATATCTCGGTGATAAATAGGAGGAGACGAAGATGAATGCAGGTATGCAATAGCACAAGCTGATTCGTAGGCAACCTTCAACCGCATCGCCCAAGATAAATGGAAGTCCTCATCTGGGTCATGGATGTGTTGAGACAATGTTCCGTTGGGGATGAACTCGTAGACAAGAAGTGGAACCTCTGTTTCTAAACAACATCCAAGCAACTTAACCACATTCCTATGGTTGATTTGGGACAAGATAACCAATTCATTAATGAACTGTCCAATCTGGCTTTCATCCACCAATTTGGACTTTTTGACTGCCACTATTCTCCCATCTATCAACATGCCTTTGTACACGGTGCCTTGCCCTCCTTGACCGAGTATTCGATCTTTGTTGAAATTTTCAGTAGCTTTCTCAAGCTCTGTTGTGGTGAACACCTTTGTTGTTCCAACAGCACCTTTGTTTGAAGATAGATGTTGTTGTAGTAACAAGCCTCCATTTCGCTTGAAATTTTGTATTCTTCTCTTCCTCTCCTTCCTCTTCTTGAACAAGCGGTATAGCAAGTAGCAGCAGATTGCCAGAAGTACTACTCCAGGTGTTATACTAACTCCTGCAAGTAATAACAGTTCATGTCATAGTAATATAATTTTATATTTCACACTTACTTTTAGGATAAATATGTGTGAAGAATCAGTAACTCTTACCTAAAATAGCTGCAAGGGAGAGTCTTTTGGCAAAACATTGGAACTTTCCGTTCTCGACCTCAAAACAAGTGTCTATACACCCTCGGCATTCCTCCCTAACTGATTAAAGATAAAGCAAAGAATAAAAAAGTGGCATGTCTTTTGTAGCATACTCGAAAATTATAATATGGAGTGTTAAAAGTTCCATATAGTTATTAACTTAGCCATCAAATTTCTAATCCGATTCACAGTAAATATGGCGCAATGACATGTGTTTGGGTATAGCATAGTACAATTAAGATAGTAGGCCCAATATATAAGTCATGGACATACACGATCCACTTGTAATAGAAAAACCGTATATGAACTATTTCCCCTCCGTTATATTTTAGATCTGATCCATTGAGTTCCATTACATGGGGCCATTTTCGGTAAAAAAAAAAACAAGAGGGGCTTTACGGTGTTATTACAAGCATACAATACCATTTATAATATCAAAAGAAAAATAATTCAAGACAGAAGAACTGTCAGACAAAAAGTGCATACCTTGGCAGCCGTTAGAGATGTACGGATTCCCTTCAAAAGAGTATTTGCAAAAACACGTACTTCTTGTTGAGCAATAGACTCCTGGATTAGACGTATCAATTGGCTGAAAAGTCCATATAATTTTGGCCGGGATTGTATGTAAATTAGAAAGCCTTCCAGTGAAATGCCTGGCCCAGTGTCTATCCATCAAGGTAGCGACCAAGCAATCTCCTTCAGAATTCCCAGAGGCTGGCGGTAGCTTATTGAGTTCTATCTCATAGGAATATATGTAACGATCATAGTCATCACTCTCAAATGCCCATAAGTATGACTGGCAGAAGTTGACTCCAGGCAGATAAGTCTGGTTTGTTAAGTTCCCCTCCTTAATACAATCAGTAAAACACCTTGCAATGATGTCTTGGGTATTATTTCTTAAAATGGAGGTCCCGTTACACCCTTGCATTACCAACACGTTTGACACGCCTGAGAACTTAAATGGACTTCCATTTAAATCAATGTTTTGTCTCTTCTGAGATGTACACGTATTATACGGAGTCAAACCCACGGATACTGTAGGACGGTAGTTGTAGTTGTAGTCGTCGTCGTCATAAGTTATGTTGAACACCTCAAGGCCGAGCCGGGTTAACATTAGCTTTGGTGGATTTTGGTGGGTTTGGCATGTTAGCTCATACCACGTGTTGTTGAAGCACCTGGAGCTGCCTATCCCAAATGGATAAGGGATAGGAATCGTGCCACATTTATCCTGGCAATGTGGATTTGCAATAATAGAGGCTTGTGAGTTATTGGGTATGAACAAACCTACTGTTACTATATAAAAAGCAATAATGTATGTGGAATGTGGAGTTGATGAATGCTGGCAAGTCATGGCTTTTCTCTTCATACTTATTTCCTTTAATGAAGATGAGTGGGTGAGCATATATAGTAATCTGCTCAGCTCAGCACCTTGAAAGAAACAAAATGGTTCAGGTAACGGAATAATAGTTCAGGACAATTTTTGACAGATGTAGTTTCTACACTATCTTCCTTCTAAAATTGACGTTAGCAATCAACCACTATGTCCCACAGCTCACATCATAGAGACTGACTCCAGTAGACTTATGGATGGAAGGAACCATGCATTAACAAAAATCACGATGAAAGAGAAGATGAAAAAGACCCTTAATACTTATCTTCCAGTGTATTGATGTGGTGTTTCCAGTTCATACTATTCATTTTCTTGACTAATTTGTATCTTTTTTTTTATATAATTTGGGCTTTCGCCATTTGATTAATAAAAGATATTCGGACCGGTATTTAGGGCTTCATTAAAACCTCCTCAAGTAAAACCCGATGGGAAAATTTGTATCTACATTCTTCCCCAATTTTTTTTTTACGGGAATCTATTTTCCTTTTCCAAGAAAACGGAGCTCATTGCCTTGACAGCTACCTTCATGATAGTAGATGTTTAGTATTAAAAAATACTCTACAACCAATATTTGGTAAGACTGTCAATCCCAGCAACAAATGATAGTAGAGTTTGCCCTGGTACAGATTTCCAACAGAATGTCAAAAATATAGCCAACTCTAGCTGGTATCTAAATTGTATGATCATATTCTCAGATACGAGAGAATAAAGGCCAGCAAATTAGGGACTGGACATGTCCAAGTCTTCTCTGCTAAGAAATTAAACCTATGTTTAAACTTCAGAACTTCTCCTTTTTTGTAGAGAAATTAAATATAGGGAAAATTACATGTCCCACCCATGACGTTTGGCGTAATTATACACTCCACCCACGTGGTTTCACAAATTACTTTCCCCACCCATGTGGTTTCCCTCTTTTTACATCCAGCAACTTTTCTAATTTTTGTTCAACTCAAAAGATGCTTAAACGTTGTCCGAAATTGATGAAACTTTACATAGATGATGCTAAAGTGATATATTTTGATCTTATGTCAAATCTGAAGTTTTTTAAGCTTAAATGTGACCCGTGGGACCTAGTGAAACATGTGACATGTTCATTGGGTCCCACATGTCACATTTAAGCTTAAAAAACTTTGGATTTCTCACTGTACCAAAATATAACACTTTAACATCGCCTATG
The DNA here is from genome assembly GCA_023374045.1 of Limonium bicolor. Lineage (NCBI taxonomy): Eukaryota > Viridiplantae > Streptophyta > Magnoliopsida > Caryophyllales > Plumbaginaceae > Limonium > Limonium bicolor. The sequence continues at coordinate 12,678 of JAIOTZ010000627.1, forward strand.
TAAAGTTTCATCAATTTCGGACAACGTTTAAGCATCTTTTGAATTGAACAAAAATTAGAAAAGTTGCTGGATGTAAAGGAGGGAAACCACATGGGTGGAGAAAGTATTTTGTGAAACCACGTGGATGGAGTGTATAATTACGTCAAACGTCATGGGTGGGACTTGTAATTTTCCCTTAAATATATTATAAGTCAAGCATGCAAAAGTAAGACAACATACATAAACCGACGACTTCCAAAATTAGAATTTATTAGTTGATGTTGAGTGGGTGAAGAAAATTCTCTCAAAAGAAACAAAGAATAGTCACGATAACAGCCAAGTAACCACAAGTAAACGCACATCATATTGGAAAATTTCGTACCTAATGGGATGGATGGGAGCATTTCGTACGCGGGCACACATGATAAACTAGAACCGCTACAATAGGATGAAGTATTCTGTACAAGGAAGGCATGACTAACTGATAGAAGCTCAGATATTGGTGACTCAAACTGTAAGTAACCCAGCCTACAAAACTACCTTTATATTGAGATAAAATAAAAGAGCCTAAGCTAGTACAACTTACAAAGCAGAATCTAGGAGTGAACAAATGAGGGAAAAAAGATCGGGTGCTAAGTGGTTGAATAAGGAATACAATCAAGGATGGATACATACAGCCTAGTCATATCTTTCCTAATATAGCCAACACACTACTAAAAAAAGGTAATTAGCGATGAAAAACCAATAAATTCGTCATTAATCAGTTTTACTAATCAATTGCTGATAAAACATATTCCTTGGTGTAATCCACGTTGATGAATAAATTTAAATTCATTGATAATTTCTGAGGAAAATATTGAAGAGACATATATCATATTCAATTACTAATTATTTGAAAAATTTATCATCCATTGAGAATTATCTGAAAACTTTTTATTTATTAGTAATTACTTACAACTTGAATCATTAATTCATCGGTAATCGGTAATTACCTACAATTCATAAACTAAATTCATTACTAATTTCTAAGGGAAATATTAATCTGTTGCCAATTAGAATAAAAAAACTTAGTAATATGTTGGTAATTACCAAGAAAATTCTTATACATTTTATCTATTCTAAAAAGCTGATGTTGCATATCCTCCTTTCTTAAATCTGCATACTAGGTCTCTTGAATCTGCATTACTTTGCATACTATCAGATCATCATCTCTTCTTTAAAACATACTTCCTCTGCAACAATGGATTGAAACAGAGCAACTGAACCCATCAAGATATAACACAATTCAATTGTAAAATTAACCATGACTGTCCATACGGTGAAGCAACAACATACAGTAGTGGCCGGGTACTACTATAAGACACAGTCTTTCCCTCATCTGTTTGCTGTTCTGAGAACCTAACGTTTCACCACGACAGGAAGGGGGAGGAAACACTTGTGTTTGTTGAGATGTTACATAACCAAAGTAGAAATCATACAAATAGTTGCCATGAGCACAATCACCTAGTGAAATTTGACTATACACGGATTGTAAAGATAAAGCCAAAATTTACCATTTGACAGCTCCAACGATGACACCAGATTTTGTGAGGTTACGGTCTGCTTTGTGCACAGTACCTTTAAACCATACTTCCTGAAAATAAGACAGAATGGCACATCGATAAGCAATACTTAGCTTAACATCCAGTTATCAGCGTTCAAAAAGTTATTTAAAAAGCTTAACAGAAGGGAACAGTTTATAAGTGCCACCGTAACATAAGATGATCACTAGATGAAGCAAAACAATGAATTAAAATAGTTATGTTAGTGTTAAGGGTTTTTGATCTGTCCTGTTACGACTGAGTCACAAACTCAAACATCTGAGCACTAAGGAGAATGCGACATCAAGTCTGTGTTACAGACACAGACGCGGAGCAAGGATCGCTGTTAGGATTTTTTTACCATACTAATTATATCAGAAGATTTATCTCTTAGATAATAAATATAATAAATATTCTGATATACTTATTACGTGGTAGTTTAAATCTTTACTTTTGGAAGTTCTATCTTTAATCTAGAATCTAGGCTACTATTTATACACTTGAAAGATCGATGTAAAGGTTATGCTTTTACGAGAAATATCTTCGGTATAGGGAGTTGATTGAGAGATAGCAGTGTGTTGTAATTCATCTTAGGGTTTGTGAGGCTGATTGAGTGAATTACGTGTAAACACCTTGAGAGTTTTGTTCTTGTTGAAGAACTTGTTGTACTGATTGCAGTACGTGCTAATATAGAGTGAAACATTCACGCGAATCTTCTCACAATATCTCGAAATCTCGCTTGTGAGTACTGAGTTCAACGTATGATTATTACACAGTTCATCGTGCGCAGCTACTCACTAATGTAACACTAGTACAAATAAGGCCTATTTCGGCGGTTGTTTTGGGCCTATTTCGGTGGTTTTGAACCGCCGAAATGGGGTGGGCCGAAATAGGTGTGCGACCCTATCTCGGCGGTTGAACAACTGCCGAAATAGACTACCTATTTCGGCGGTTGTTAGCTAAGAACCGCCAAAATAGGCACGTTTTAGAACAAAAAAAACACACCTATTTCGGCGGTTCCTAGCTAACAACCGCCGAAATAGGTCTATTTTAAAAAAAAACACACCTATTTCGGCGGTTCCCAGCTAACAACCGCCGAAATAGGTCTATTTTTTAAAAAAAAAAATCGATACTACTGCCTCGTCTTCAACCTCTCGCTCACGAGATGCAGCCGTTCTAGTGATTCAACTGAGGCGCAGGCACAAGATGATAATGAATAGAGGCAAGAGCATGTATGCTCCTTTTTCGCCTTGTAAATTACCGTGATTCAAGAGATTGCAGGCGCAGAGAATGAATAAAGGCGTGGTTAGAGTTGCAAAAATTACAGTGAGGGCGCAGAGGATGAATAGAGGCGCAGAGCATGTTCGATTCCTTGTTCGCCAGTTATGGTTGAAAAATTGATGTGAGGCGTAGAGCATGTTGTTGCTCGCCAGTTAGGGGTTCCAAAAATTACCGTGAAAGACAAGAGAATGAATAGAGGCGCAGAGAATGAAAATATGTGAGCATGTATGTTCCTTGTTTTCCTGAGAGAAAAATATAAGTTCAAGTATATTACCGATTTTGGAATGAACAGTTTCAACCCTGTCTTCAATCTGGTGAGCGAGATTCAACAATTCGAGGAGCAGACACAAGAAGAAAATGAAGGAGGAGGCGCAGAGGGTTGCAAAATTACAGAGCGTAAAGAGAATGAAGAGAGAGGGAGAAGTGAAAGGCTGGAAAAAGAATTTAGAGGGGCGGAATTCAAAATTTTGACGAAAAAAACCGGGAATGTGAAAATAGAACTGGAAAATTGACCTATTTCGGCGGTTCCTAGCTAACAACCGCCGAAATAGGTGTCATTTTTTAGACACGGAATTTTCAGCGACCCTATTTCGGCGGTTATTAGCTAGGAACCGCCGAAATAGGTATCTTTTGACCCTATTTCGGCGGTTCCTAGCTAACAACCGCCGAAATAGGTGTCTTTTTTTTAGACACAACATTTTCAGACTCCTATTTCGGCGGTTGTTCTTACAACCGCCGAAATAGGGGCGCCGAAATAGACCTTTTTGTACTACTGTAACACCCCGGATTTTCTAACCTTTTATTTGGTCAATTTTTTTTTTTACAATTCAAGTTTAATATTGATAGGCAGCGGAAACAAATCCTAATCCGGAGTATTATTGCCACACTCGCAATTAAACGAGTGCTAAGGCCTAGACAATTAACTAAATAACTAAATTATTCTTTTTTTATAAGAAAATCTACCGTCCATAATAACAATTCTATAAAATTGTTGAAGTCTAAAGCATAAAATAAAATTCAATTACAAATAACCAGTCTATGTGGAGTCGTCTTCCCAAACCCCAAGCACATCAACACCTGTGGCAGAAATCCAAACAAACACGGAAAGAGCCACGATAAAGTCAGAAAAACTGAGTAAGCTACCACTTCACTACATAAAAATCATTTTCTCTTTAGAAATCATTTTTAACAATATAACCACACAACATACAAATCATTCAATAATATTAACACACACTAATATCATCATCATTGTAGAATACTTCATGATTTCTTATTTACCCAATAATATAATAGTTAATTTAATTTAATTATCTTCCTGGTCCCAACACGCAGCTGTAACCCGGACCCCAACACGCAGCCGGGAATCCAACATCACCACTAAATTCTTAAGTGTGCACACCCCCCCAATAGTACAAAAGACTAAGGAGTAGATCTAGGGCTAATTATGTCCTAGTGCGGCCCACAGTATCTCAAACTTATGCGGGCCGCATGCGTCCTAATGCGGCCCGCATTTATCACCTCATTCATGTGTCCTAATACGGCCCACATGCACCATGGTTTTCTTCTTTTAAAAATTCTTTTATTCGTTATTATTCTTTACCATATGATCTCATCAAAATCCACATATTTCACCATATATAAATTATGATATCATCCTTATTGAATAAATAATTCAATTTTCACAAAATCATTTCGTTAACGATGTCACAACAATATCTGTAACACCCCTAATCCTAAACCTGTAATGACGTCATAATTCGTAGCATAGTAAATAGCGAATCGCAGTGGAAAATAAAACTATCTAACTTTGGTGTTACACGCCGTCACTCACCCTTGTGAGTAACAAGGCAACCTTACACTCTCCAACATTACAACTTCTCACGCTCTGATGAACAGATATTGAGCACTCTAATTATTGCAATCCAAAACCAACTAAATGAGCAACTAACTGAATACATACTCCTTCTTAGTACAATACAAGATAAAACCGACGGTGATTGTTGAAAACACTTCAGCTACCCCCGTGTCCCACGCTCCGGCTTGAGTCATCTTCAAAACCTGGAATTTGTGGCCCACTGAAGGGCTCAGCAATCGAAATGCTGGTATGCTAAATGTGATCTTAAGTCATCTAGATTCCTTAGTCGTTTTAGCCATCTTGATATTAGATTCATTACAAAATATTCCGGTTTACAATAATAGTAGGAACAACAGTAACCATAAAACAAACATACAACAAGCCAACAATCATCACCAAACAAGATATAAGTAATATACGACTGTGCTTGTTAGTTGGTCACATGACCCATATCCTTTCGAACCAACCAATTAATCTCACCTCAGGCGTCATGTCAAGACAACCTTTAATAACTTTTATTAATGGACAGTGTGTCCCCTGGGTTCCAAAGGAACCGTTACCAGCTGACCTTATGGCCCTGGATAATTGACCGATCCGGTCGAACCTGTGCACCAACGGCAGTGCCCTCCGCCATCCCCGAATGTGGCTGATGGATTTCCTTGAGTGACTCCCCATTGAAGTCTCTCGTAGTGATCACAATGCGCAACCAGAATGTCGGAACAGTCTGGATTCCTCTCTTGATACATTAGCTCTTTTGTCAGTGGTACAATAACCAATATTTGAATTAAGACCATAACAGTTGACCATTTGTTAGGCTAAATAATACCTAAAGGTCTGTTAGTCTTTTCCAGTTCAAATGTACAAATTCCCAGTAGTATAACATTCGCGTATAAAACACAACGCAACAATATAAGCAATATAGTTCACCATAACATATACATAAAATCATAGATATCGCTCTTGATAATTAAACATATAATGTCTGGACCTCAGGATAATCCTTAGGACATTCAGACCACACAATTAACATACCGTTCACCAAGAAATGCTAGCTTGACAAACTCCTGTTCAGTAGTCCCTCCCCGTACGCTGTTATTTAAACATGCAATACCGGGTAGTATTAATATAACTTTTCACTAAATATTACAGTACTGTCACTGTAGTGTTTATACTCGTCGTATAATAATTCCGTATGTTATTTATTTTCCCCTGTTATTTTAACAGTGGTTCTAGATAACCTAGCAGTTCATTATTTTATGTGAAACTCACATGTGATAATGATTTATCATTTGTACGGTACATCTTTATCTTATTAATTATATACTTATAATTATTTCCACTTATCATTTATATTATATACCTTGGTCGATTTTTATTATAACCAAAATTATTTTATAAACTTTATATTATATTCCTTAATATACCATAATACATTATATTACCTAGTTTCACTTCCTCGCCTTATTAAATTACAAACCCAACCTTATTAACTCGGTATTTATGTATTATACCCAACAACTTAATAAATTACTAAATAACCACACATAATTTTCCAGTAATCATAATTGATCCCGTTAACTTTTACAACTTACCAAATAACCATATACCTTTATAATTTATTAAATACCCTTATCAATTTCGAAATTGTAAAACAATTATATTAACTTCTATAAATTGTCAAATAACCTTATAACTTTTAATCCACTAATTACCCACATTAACCTTTGTAAATATTAATTAATCACCTTATTTTTACAAATCACCAAATACTCTTATTATTTCGGAAATTACAATTAATACCACCAATTCTTATAAATTACCAATTAAGCCCATAAGCTCTTCGGTTTAATCATATAATTTATATATTCATACTTTTAACCCCAAACTTTGTATAAGTTACATATTAGCTTATAATCTATAGTTTAAATATTTTATTTCTTTAATAACCAAAGTAACCCATATCTTCTCTTAAATTACTTTTCCGCCCATATAAATTCTATTCTTCACATATACTTCCACAAATTACATATTCACCCTTAAACTTTTATAAACTTAATATTTTGTCATAAATCATTTTAACTCAAAGTTTTTGGACAACACTTTGACCAAGACTTAATTTCACAATTAAACTTTAACATACCCATAAAATCATAATATTTCTCGACCAAACCTTATACTTTCCAATAATTACAAAAGCCCCAAAACTTTATAAAATGTTATTTTAACACTTAAACACTTATTTAAATTCACCAAAATTCATAATATTAATTCCTACCTTATATTATACTATAAATACACCAAATAATTCCTTATATTCTCGGTAACCCATATTTGTACTCTAAACTTTTCAAAATTACATTTTAACCACATAACTTATTAAAATGGCCATTTAAATACTTGTAGCTATTTTTAATATTCCAAAAATTTATAAAATAAGCTAATATATTTATATATATTTTGAAAATTACCCAAACCATATCTTAAGCTCTCGGCTTTATTTTAATCTTATAATATAGTTTTAAATCTTGTTTTAAACTTTATATTAAATACATATAAATGTATATAAGCCATATAACACTTCTAAAAATTATGCTAATGACTTAGAATGATTATAACCTAAAAATAGAACAAATAAACCCTAGATAATTCGGTTTACAATTGTATACTTCTAATTAATTTTTGTGACACATATTTATACCTTAAGGTAATAATCTTACCTTATATGTTATAAATTATTTTCTTGACAATTTAACCTATAGTTTTCGGTTTTAATTTATGTAATGGTTATACATAATTTTTATACCAAGGTTTGAAGCTTAAATTAAGCTTAAACTTAATAAACCTTATTTATATTCTTGTCCTTGATTTTTCCTTGAATTTCCAAGCTCTCCAAATGTTATTTTGATGAAGCTATTTCGAACTCCTTGTACATATATAGGAGATTTATTTGTTAGACTTCTAACAAGAGTTTATAAATAATATTTGTAAAAATTTTACAAGAGTTTACCTTAGGAATTTATCAAGGTATTTTTGATACACCTTGAGATGATTGTAGATCCAAGTTCCTTCATGAAATAATGAAGGGAACATAGGTTTAGAAGTTCTTATATTTTCGAAAATGATATAGAATGTTTTATCAAGATTTTCAACATAATAATATACCTTAACTTGATCTTGTTGTTCCTTGTATTGTTGTTGAATTTAGGAACCTCCTTGGAGCATATATGCTTGGCGAAAATTGTAGAAATTCCTAGGATGATTTCTTGCTTCAACACTTGATAGAATTAACTAGGAAATTTCATAGAAATGGTGTTAGGATTTAATTCACCATTAATGGAGTTTATTAGAGCTTAGGAATCAACTTAGGAAAAAAGAAGAAAAGAGAGAGTAAGATAGGAAAGGCTTACCATACGTGAGAGTTGCAAGGGAAAATGAGTCTAACTCACGTCAGTTTTGTAGAATGCAATGAGAGCAATAATGATCTACTTGTATTGTTTAATTGTCATTATTTCTTGTCTTAATTTTATGTAATGTTTTATGTTTATTTTGATAACTAATGCTGCTCCTTTTCGGTAATGCTACTGATTGTAGCATACTTATCATCTTCTTTGTTGTATTAGTTAATTGTCATAATTGATCTAGTCATTAGGTTAGAATATATTAGTTTAGTTTACATTGGAATTATTTGGGCACTAATCCTGCTGGCTGGTGCAGGTTGCTCGGCTTTAATGGAGGGATCAAGGAGCTCCATTCATTTCCACGGTAATGGTACAGCTAGGAGAATCCACTTTGTTTTGTTTTATTCTTGTCATAATTATGCTTAATTAGTCTTGTATTATTTCTGATCATTACAGCACTAATGTTTGTTTACATGTGCAGGTATGATCGGTATTATTGGAGCACCAAGCAGCACATATTATTTGTAGCCTTTTCGGTAATAACATGCTAGCTAGGTTAATGATTTTAATTTTGTTAATTATAACAAGACAATTAGGAAGTTAGGTACTTGTCTTTCTTTCATTAATTTACAACATTAATCCTTGTTTTCTTGTGTAGGTTGGTCGGCTGCATGAAGAAAGTAGCAGCTCCCTTGTTTGTAGACTCACATAAATGGAGTCCTAAAATACTAGTTTAGGTTTGCTATTTATTAAACTAACCAATCATGCTAATTAACTACATTAAATGAGATGAATTATTGCTTCTAACTTTGTCTTCTTTCTTGTAGCTAGCCGGCTGAAATGGAGCAAATGGATGGCCTCAATTTCTTGTAACAATTCGGTAACATGGTGCTGTTTGGGTCCACTAGTTTTGTTTGTGTTAGGCAATGAGTCTAGCTAGTTAGGTGTTGTATAATTTAGGCTAAAATATAGCAATTATTTCCTGCTTTTTCCTTGGTCACAATCGGTTGCAGTAGGAGGTCATAGGACACTAGTTTTATTTGATTTTTGCAACTAGTATAAAGTAGTCCTAGGCTTTGTCATTTTATGTAATTAAATTCCTATAGCTTGTTTAACTAATGTCTTCTTGATCTCTACAGTCATACGTAAATGGAGGCTCCCAAATTGACTGATTAAGTTGCTAAACTTATCATACAGCACTCACGTGAGTCATACAAGCATTAGGCATAATTTTGTGAATTAAACTAGCAAATATAGGCATAAGTTGGCGCATGACATAGGGCTCAAATGGGATTAATTTTCCAATTGATTTTGGTTACACTATATTTTAATAAGACCATACTAATATGTGTAATAGGTTCCAGCATTTAATTGGTACATTTTTTTATGATAAAAGATGAAAGTTTTAAGGTAAAAATGCTGATTTTAGGTACATTTTTGTCCTAAAAATCTCCCCTATTTAAACTATGAGTTTAGTACTGCCATCAATTGATTTAGATGGTCATTTTATCCAATTTTAAGATTACTAACTCGTGGCTCCTCAAAAGCTTTAAGGTAATTGCGTAAAACGCATTTTCGTGACATCCGAAGGTGCGTTTTTGTGCTTTAAGGATTTTTCTGGGAATTAATTAGTCGCTATGAGTTCCAAGTGTTTATTGACATTATTTATAGTCAATAATAATATATTAAGGTGTTACGTTAAATTATATGGGGTTATATCAGCTTGTAACTCAATTTTCGGGCTAAAGGGGCACTCCCGAGATAAAAGGAGCGTTAAGAAATTTCCCCCAAGCTCTTTGTTTATTTTTGAAGAAGTAGCTTGGGAATTCTCTTTAGAATAATTAATAATGATTTTAGGAACTCCTAGAATAATTTGTATAGGGGTTAGTGCCACCTTGGCACTCCTCCTAGGCATTCCCGGGCCTTTATGGGACCCACATCGGGAACGTCCGAGAATTTTGTATTTTTACTCGGTTCTAACTAAGAAATTGTATTTTAAAGATCATAAAATGATCCTTGGTTAAATTTGTATAATGTCCGTAGCTTATATAATTGTTTAACTTAAGGTCGGGCTTTTAACGCTCGTTTCTGACCTTAAGGAGTTTAGGTGTGTTTTTAACGCGCAAGTGTTTATATGTTTTCTTAGGGTTTAATAAACCCCCAAATAATATTTATAATTCCCCAAATAATATTTATTTACATATATTTAATTATTTAAAGGTTAGGGGTATTTCAATATCAGTTGATCTCATAAATAAACTCATAACAATTTTCAATCAATCTCTTTTAGAAAATATATTTAAATAACCACTGATATCCATTACAAAATAAATCACTCACATAAGAAAATAAAATTATCACTAACACTTATCACTTCAATCTCAAACAATGATCACACCCAAAATTCACATCCAAGTGAAAATTCATTATTATAATATAATAAAAATTAGTGAACGTAGTAACTTACTTGAACTTTGGGCGAAACTAGCACCACAAATTAACTGAAGAATTAACCACTACTCTTCGCTCACAGATTTAGAGCCTAAAATAATAACTGGTATTTGCTGGATACCCGGACACCATATAAGGGCGGCTGACATCACCGATGATTGTATTGAAAGAGGGGATGAATTATGAATTTGTATGGGCTGATGCAGGTGTGAGGGTGATAAGATTTTGCAAGGGAAGTGATCATATATTTTTTTTCAATTCATGCTATTACGGTGAGTGAGCGGCTTCTCTTTTGTGTGTGCGAGCGAAAGAGTGGAGGGTTGTGAGGGTTTTTCTTTTCTTTCTTGTCCAAAATATGAAAGGGATGGATGAAGAGCGTGAAATTTTGAGATTAGAGGAACTGAAAGATTTCCAAGAGAGATGACAAGGGAGTGTGATGTGCAAATCAAATGAGATAGCAAGGTAAGAATTTATTAGAGACAGAGGGAAACCAAAAAGATAGAGAATATAACTATTTAATTAATCAAGGTAAATTAAACTGCTGAAATGAATTACAGAAAACCAAAGGTTTGGAATTATGAAAGTTTAAAAGTAGTGTATTAAATAAAGTAGGAAATTCAGAAAGTTACTATTAATTCATCAAATAGAGTTAGGAAACTCCATATAATAAATCCAATCAATTAAACGACTTATTAAATCTGGTAAAATCAATATTGCATTGATATCGTTTTTATAACTACATTATAAACATTAGTAACATCCTAGAAATACAACAAATTTGAATTATTAATTAAATAAAATCAAAAAAACCAAAGGATGTAACCGACTTATTAAAACTAACTTATTTAGTGTGCGTAATAAAACCAAGGGAAAATTACACACCCCACGCATGACGTTTGACGAAATTTCACAATCCACCCACGTGGTTTTAAAAATTACTTTCCCCACCCATGTGGTTTCCCCTGTTTTATATCCAGCAATTTTTCTAATTTTTGTTCAATTCAAAAGATGCTTAAACGTTGTCCGAAGTTGATGAGATTTTACATAGACAATGCTAAAGTGTTATATTTTGGTTTAGTGAGAAATCTAAAGTTTTTTAAGCTTAAATGTGACATGTGGGACCCAATGAACATGTCACATGTTTCATTGGGTCCCACGGGACACATTTAAGCTTAAAAACTTCAGATTTGACATAAGATCAAAGTATACCACTTTAACATCATCCATGTAAAGTTTCATCAATTTTGGACAACGTTTAAGCATCTTTTGAATTGAATCAAAATTAAAAAAGTTGCTGGATGTAATACGGGAGAAACCACATGGGTGGGGAAAGTAATTTTTGAAACCACGTGGGTGGAATGTGAAATTTCGCCAAACGTCATGGGTGGGACATGTAATTTTCCCTAAAACCAATAATAGTATTTAAATCACATGATTATTGTTATAACTCCATTATAAACATATAATATAAGGAATACACAAGGATAACTATTATGACATTAAAAATTACAGTCGACCTATTTTAAAACATGTTTTTTATTAACACGAATTATCTTATATATGCTCGTAAATTATAGTATAATACCATAAACTATATTATGCTCGTGAACTAATATACTCATAAACTATATAACAAATGTATTTAAATCAACATTACTCTTTGAATCATATCATTATTATTATGGCTCCATTTTTAATTAATAAATATACCAAGTTAGCTAGAGAATACAAGGATCATTAATACGAAGATAAAAATCACCACTACCTTAGTTTTAAAACAGATTATTTTATTAAACACATTTCTTTATTAAATACTGTATAATATGCTCGCAAACTGTATAATATATTTGTAAACTAGAAAATAAATGTATTTAAACTTTAGGGGTGTTTTCAGAAAATACCAAAAGATGTCATGACATATGGTAAAACTAACTTATTTAGTGTATGTAATAAAATCAACACTATCATTATTATAAACAAATAAATACACTAATAATAGAAAATACACATGGATCATATTACGACATCAAAATCATAACCGACTTATTTTCAAAACGGATTATTTATTAATACGAACCACCTTTATTAAATACTATATAACATGCTTGTAAATAATATAACGTACTTATAAACTATATATACTTGTAAACTATATAATAAAATGTAAACTTTATAATATATTGATTTTAAAATTTAGGGGTATTTCAACTAAGAACAACATCATAACAACTTTCAGTTGGTATCAGAGCTTGGTTCCCCACTTCATACAGTTGAAGAGTAATCTTCATGGGTGATCAAGATGAGTTCTTACAATGTTAAAGCTCCTAAACTCACGAAGTTTAACTATGCATGTTGGTGCAAGCAGATGGGAGACCAGTTGATGTTAATTGACTATGATCTTTGAACGGTATTCACAGAAGGAGATTTTGTCCCAGAAGTGACTGAAGGAGGCGTGACAAAACCAAAGGAGAAGAAAGATTGGACAGAAAGTGATAAGAAACTGCTGAGCAAGAACAAACAAGCTCTACGTGTTATTGTATCATCTCTTTCTGAGGAAGATCAGCAGAAAGTGTTAGGAATTCGAACAGCTAAGGAAGTCTGAAATATTCTGAAGAGAGCTTATAAAGGGACATATTCGATTAGAAGAGCCAAAGGGAAGCAGTACAGGAAGGAATTTGATAACTTCAAGATGCAGGATGGTGAGTCTGTAACAAAGACGCTGGATAAATTCGACAAGATTGTAAGTGACATGAAAACAGTTGGAGTGACACTTGACAGCCAGACCATCAATGAAAGATGTCTTGACTGTCTAGGAAAAGAGTGGATTCACTACACTACGTTGCTTGAATATACTAAAGATTTGTCAAGGAAGTCGCTTGAGGAGCTCGGATCAGAATTGATGGTCTTTGAAGGTAAGATGAAGGGAGAAATTTCTTCAACACCAAACAAAGATCTGGCCTTGAAGGGAACAAGGTATCCATTGAGATTGAAGACGAAAACCCAAATGAAGATGAGGAAATAACCATGATAGCCAATGGTATTAGAAAGATCTTTGGTGGAAGAAGATGAAATAATCAAATAAATAATCTATTCAAGTCCAAGAAAGGACCCATTATTTGTTTCAGGTGCAACAAACCTGGACATGAAGTCAAAAATTGCCCTTTACCTCATCATGAAAATTTTCAGGAAAGGGTGAAAAAGATTTCAGCAACTGCTGCGGCGGCATGGGGAGAAGATGAATTAGGAACCGACACAGAGCCTGAAGATGAGGGACAAGCATGCATGACGCCAATAGTTCATGAAGAGGAGTAGAGTCTGGACACTGATTTCTATTTGATGGCTATGGATAGCTGGAAAAAGACTCTCGCTAATGATGAGGTAAGTTTAAGTCATTTAAAAGATGATTTTAATACCTTGTCAAAGAAACAGATGTTTGACGTGCTTACTTAGGCTATTTTAAAATTAAAATCTTAGAAACTTGAATTTGAAGAAAAAATCAGTCTTTTAGAGGAGAAGGTTAAGAATTTTGACATGTTGACCTCCCCAGATCCAATAGGATGTGAGGGAGATAAGGGTATCAAATTTTTTAGTCCACTAAAATCATGAATTCTTTCTCTTCCTAAGTGGGCTCACGATGAGTTTGATTCACTAATTTGTCATAATGAAAATTTGAGAAAAGAAGTTGAGGTTCTCACCGATGACATTGCCAGAAAGAATCGTGAGATTAAGTTACAAACACAGAATAATCCTACATGGTATACATGTAAGATTAATCTGAGTAACTTGTTAAGTAAGAACAACAAGGATAAGCAGGGCTTAGGCTTTCAACAGGCTTATTCAAAAACTTCACAGAATTCTAGGGGCATGTCATTTAAAGGAAAAATTGTTGCAGATATTGTCATTATTATGGTCATAATATGTCTCAATGTTATAAGCTCAAAAACAAATTGTCTAGATCCAAGCGACTCCAAGTCAATTGTTTAGATCATTTGAACTCTAGCAAGTGGCAACATCTACCAAGAACTGGGCCCAAGCAAGTCTGGGTACCCTAAACTAACTATCTTGTTTAATTTTTGTAAGAAATCTCTGAGTCACACACAGAAAACTGGTGGCTCATGGATAGTGGGTGTTCCTGACACATGAGTGGAGACTGAACCTAGTTCAGCTACATTTTAGAACATATAGGCGGTAATGTTACATTTGGCAATAATGGAAAATGAAAGATAGTTGGAATTGGTACGGTAGGTAGTGACTCATACATTGATCAGGACTATCTTGTTGAAGGATTAGAACATGACCTGCTTAGTGTGTCACAAGTGTGTGATAAAGGGCCTTCTCAGGTCATCTTTGACTCTGAAGGATTTCAGGTTAGGAACAAGGTGACTCAGGAATTGTCGCTACAGGGGACTTGAAAAGGAAATCTATACATGATAGATGTTAATTCATCTATTCACGATGTAACATGTATTATTCCAAAGACTGATGACATTCATCTGTGGCATCTACAACTAGGACATGCTCATACAGACTCATCAACCATCTTAGGAAAAAAGAGCTTGTTGTTGGACTACCTACTAAGAGTCTGGATACATCAGTTATATGCAGGGATTGTGCTCCAAAGAATATTGTAAGTACTACTAGAATTTTGGAGGTGTTGCACATGGATCTAATGGGGCCAATGCATGTGGAGAGTAGATATCGAAAGAAATACATTTGGTCATTGTGGATGATTACTCAAGGTTTACATGGGCCAGACGGCTGGCGTGGTTTCCTCTGTGTCCAAGAAGCGCAAGGTCGCTGTGGTTCTAACATTATCATGGGCAAAGTAATAAACTGTGAATGAGTACGCACAAATCACCTAGAAGAGCTTACTTAATTCCTGGAATTTCAACAATGGGATGTCTTGTTAAAATTCAAAACTGAATACTTTCCTGAGGCATTGATACAGTTTGTAAAGACTATGCCATTGTTGACTGAGAATGAGATAAAATCTACGGTTGCTGGTGTTCCCATTTTTCTATCATCTGCTCTGCTAGCTCGTATTTTGGAGATACCATTAGATGGACTTTCTAAGTTTAATACACAGAAAGTGGATATTGCTCCAATGAAGGATGTTCAACAGCACTATGGTTTGAGCACAACTAGTCCCAGCGTTAGGAATTATCTACAGAGAGATTTTGGGGTTGTTCCACAGCTTCTACATTTGCTGGCGTATCAAGTTCTTACCCCACGCAATGATATGCGCGAAAGGGTCACCCTGATGGATCTTGCGCTCACGTGGTGCCTAAAACACAAGAAACCAATCTCTCTCCCTAATGTTATGATGGAGCACTGGCTACGCATTGTTCATGGATAGAAGCCTATAGCTCCGTATCCGTTGTGGCTCAACAAAGTGTTTCGCTTCTATCAAGTTCCCTTACAAGACATGACGGCTGTTCCGATGAAGGGGTCGCATTATCTGGGTAACAATACGATGGAAAAGATGGCTATTGAGAGAACAGCAGTCGGTTGGCAACTAAAGAACCCACCTGCTCCACAGACTAACCTTAGTGCCTCCAAACCCACCTCCACTGAGTCTACCCTGCTTGCTATGATCAATACCCTAATTGCCAATCAACATTCTCTTGAAAAATGAATCTTGGTGCTTGAGTCTAAGTCCACTACCGTAATCCCTTATCAGTTTTCCTCCTCTGCACCTGAGGAGTCTTTCTAGTGTGTCTTTTCTATGATTTTAACATGTTTAGCAATTGTGGTTGTGTTGTGTAATAGACGCTTATGGTTTTTGTTGTTGACTGTGCTTTTGTTAGATTTTGAACTCCCTCTTTTGATTAGGCAAAAGGGGGAAAACTGGGTTGTCTTGAACTATACTCTCTAAGTACTGTTGTTTTACTGCTTCTTCTGAGTACTTACCTGTGCATCTATGTTACACTTTCTCTGCACTGAGTTACTAGCGTCAATTGAGGGGGACTCTCTCAATATGTTGAGGGGGAACTACTCTCTTTATGTTTAACTGTCTTGACTACTATTATTCAGGAGATAGTATAGGTACAAGACATTACAGTTTGCCAAATAAAAAAAGGGGAAATTGTTAGTGTTAAGGTTTTTTATTTGTCCTGTTATGACCGAGTCACAAACTCAGACATCTGAGCACTAAGGAGAATGCGACATCGTCTGTGTTACAGACACAGACGCAAAGCAAGGATAGTTGTCAAGATTTTTTACCATAGTAATTATATCAGAAGATTTTATCTCTTAGATGATAAATATTTTGATATACTTATTATGCGGTACTTTAGATCTTTACCTTTGGAAGTTCTGTCTTTACTCTAGAATGTAGGCTACTATTTATACATTTGAAACATCGATGTAAAGTTATGCTTTTACGAGAAATATCTTTGGTATAGGGAGTTGATTGAGAGATACCAGTGTGTTGTAATTCATCTTAGGGTTTGTGAGGCTTATTGAGTAAATTACTGTAAACACCTTGAGAGTTTTTGTTCTCGTTGAAGAACATGTTGTACTGATTGCAGTATGTGCTAATATAGAGTGAAACATTAATGTGAATCCTCTCTCAATATCTCAAAATTTCGCTTGTGAGTACTGACACTGGTGCGGAACAGTGAGAGAGCAAGAATACTGATAAACCTCATATGTATTATTATAATATGTGTTGTAACTACAACCTATGGGAGTGCTGAGTATATATAGAGTATATGCCACAGGGCCGGTAGAACCGGGTATACAAATATGTGAAACAGGTATAACCGGGTATACAAATATATGTAACATGTATACTTGGGCCTAAGTTCTAACACCCCCCTCAAGATCTAGCGTCTGTACTGGAGAGATCTTGAAGTAGAATGAGGCCAATGTCATGTAACAATGCTGAATAAGTCTTCCCATCTTGTGGTTTTGTAAGAAAATCAGCCAACTGGTGTTTGTTGGAGATGTGGTTGACTGTGACTAAACCTTCTTGAATCTTCTGTCTCACATAGTGAATATCTACTTCAATATGCTTGGTTCGTTGGTGTTGCACGGGATTGCGAGCAATATACACAGCGGATTTGTTGTCACAGTTGATTGGGATTGGCTGGATCTGTTGGACTCCAAGTTCTGTTACCAATCTGCTGATCCAAGCTAGTTCTGAAGTGACGAAGCGCATTGCTCTATATTCAGCTTCTGCGGATGAAAGAGACACACTGTGCTGCTTCTTTGATTTCCATGCAATGGGGGAGCCTCCAAGCATAATATAGTATCCTGAAACAGATTTTCTAGTGACTGGACAACCAGCCCAGTCACTGTCACAGTAAGCCAAAAGAGAAAAATCAGTTCTGTTATTTAAAAAAAATGCCATACTGTAAGGTTCCCTGTAAGTACTGAAGTGTATGGAGAGCTGCTTGCAAGTGTTTTTCTTTTGGTTCCTGCAGAAAATGACTCAGAAGTTGTGTAGTATAAGCAATATCTGGACGTGTATTAGTGAGATAATTAAGTTTACCAACAATGCTGCGGTAGAGTGTACGGTTTGGAAGTGTCTCACCATCGTTAAGGCCAAGTTTCTCTGTTTGCTGAAGGGGGGGAAACAGATTTGCTCTTTGTGAGCATGTCATGTTCTGCAAGGATTTCTGTATAGAACTTTCTCTGAGTGATTATAAGACCTGTGTCATGAAATAAAAACTCCATTCCCAAAAAGAAGTGAAGCTGTCCTAGATCTTTGATTTTGAATTCGTGATCTAGTTGTTGTTTTAATGTGTTTAGTTCACTAGTGTCATTTCCTGTTATAAGCAGATCGTCTACATAGACAGCAAGAAAAGTCACACATGAAAGATTATGTTTAGAAAATAATGAGGAATCATTTTCAGATTTGTGATATCCAAAGTTTTCCAAAAAATTGCTTAATCGGGCAAACCATTGTCTTGAGGACTGTTTCAGTCCATAAAGAAATTTTTTTAGAAGACAAACATTAACATTTCCTTCTATTTGGAGACCCTTGGGAATTTTCATATATATTTCTTCATGAAGAAACCCATGAATAAAAGCATTATTTATGTCCAGTTGTTGTATTTCCCAATGATTTTTAATTGCAACAGCCAAAAGAGTTCTTATTGTTGTCATCCTCACAACTGGTGAGAATGTTTTTGTGTAATCAAGACCATGTTTTTGGGTGTAACCTTTTGCTACAAGTCTAGCTTTGTACCTTTCTAAGGTACCATCTGCTTTTAGCTTGGTTTTAAAAACCCATCTACAGCCTATGGCTTTTTTGTTCTTGGGCAGTTTGGTAAGTTACCAAGTATCATTTTCTGTTAAAGCTTGTAGTTCTTTATTGATGGCCTCAACCCAATGCTGTTGTTGTATGGCTTGGTCATAGGTTTGGGGTTCTTGGATTTCTAAGATCTTGTCATAAGTTTGCTGGTTCTGGAAAGAAGTGGCAACAATGGAAGAATTGAGAGTGATTTCAGTGAAGGTATGTAAAAGATTTTGGGGATCATCCAAGTGTGTTTGGGTAGCAGTTATTCTGGTTCTGAGTATCTCTGTAAACAGATCTTGTTCAAGCTGGGTTGATCCGACCTGGTAGTCTTTTAAGTAGGTAGGAGGATGAGATGTGCGGGTGGATCTTCTAGGTTGAACCTCAGGTTGTTGTGGATCTGGGACAGATGTATTTTCTGTATCTGTTTGAGTTTCTGAAGGATGTGGAGAGGTAATTGGGTAGCTTTCTGTTGTGGTGGATGGAGAAGGCTCATCATCAGATACATAGATAGGAAGTTGTTGATCAGGTGTTTCATTATTTGTGATTGGGTAGCTTTCTGTGGTAATGCCAAGGTTTGTATGCTTAAAAGGGAAAACAGTTTCATGAAAATAGACATCTCTAGACACAATGATTTTGTGGTCTTTTAGTCTTAATAGTTTGTAGCCCTTTTTGCCTTTGGCAAGACCTAAATTGATACAAGGAACTGATTTTGAAGAAAACTTTCCTTGTTTTGGACCCAAAAGAAGAGCATATACCAGACAGCCAAAAGGTTTGAGTGGAGAGTAGTCTACTGGTTGGTTATAAACGACTTCAAAAGGTGTTTTTCCTTGTAATGTAGTACTAGGCAATTTATTGATCAAATCAGTAGCTGTGAGAATGCACTCTCCCCAAAATTCAAGAGGTATTTGTGATTGAAAATACAAAGCTCTGGTTGTTTCCATCAAATACCTATGTTTTCTTTCCATAACCCCATTTTGTTGGGGAGTATGAGGACAGGAAGTTTGATGTGTAATTCCTAATGTTTCAAAGTAAAGTTTTCCCTCATTGGAGCTTCCCAATTCAAGGGCATTATCTGACCGAATACATTTGACCTTTTTATCAAATTGTCTTTTTGCATAGGTGATAAAAGATTTAAGAAAGAAGAAAGCTTCAGATTTATGTTCTAAAAGTGTGACCCAGAGGGCTCTGCTTTTGTCATCGACAATGCTCAGAAAGTATTTCTTATTGTCGTATGTGGTTTGTCGAAAAGGCCCACAAATGTCTATATGCAGAAGATCAAATATTTGAGAACTAGTGGTTTTAGAATGAGGAAATGGGAGCCTATGATTTTTAGCTCTATTGCAGCAATCACAAAAATAATTTCTGTCAGGTTTGTGTCCTTTCACAAGTTTGAGTTTGACGATCTTATCTAGGGGAGGATGCCCTAATCTTAAATGCCAAACATGTATGTCATCATTAACAGAAGAAACAAAAGATTCTTTATTGATAGCATCATTTTCAGCAGAGCAATTGACTTTACATTGTTTGTTCTTTGACAAAGAAAAAGATCCAAGGCTTCGGACATCAAAACATATAAACCCTTTTTCTCATATCCTATAGTAACATTTGTGACGCTATCAAGGTCCTGCAGAGAACATATATTATCATGTATGATCAGTTTAGCATTAATCTGTAAAAGAAGTTTTCTAACAGACAACAGATGGAATCTAAAGCTGGGCACATAGAGCACGTTTTTAAGTAAAAAAATTCTTGATAATTTCACAGTTCCAAAGCCTTTTATGCACCCAGGATGACCATCAGGCATGCTCACAGAATTATCACACGCAACGAAGTCATCATCTATAAATAGTTTTATATTTCCACAGATGTGATCGGTGGCTCCAGAGTCTATTATCCACTTGCTCATAAAATCAGAAATTAAGCTTGTAGTTAAGGAGGATGTAATAGTACCTACAAACTGATTAAAGAAATCAGTTTCATGGTTACCGGATGTCACGTTCTGCTCCAGGTATGTGCTTAGAGATGCTAGTTGGCGTTGTGAAAAACCAGGAACGGTGGTCTTCTTGTCTTTGAAGTAAGTTGTCAAAGCTTGCAATTGGTCGGTGTTGAAACCCGGGACTGGGGAATCTTCCTCTTTATCCTTCAATTGCTCTTCCGTTATGGCAGCGGAGACAGGTTTCTTGAATTTGGATGGAACATTACGCCAGTGAGAGGGAAAATTACCCTTAACCCATAACATTCCTCGTAGCTATGTCCAGGTTTCTTACAGTGTGAACATTTTCCTTTACTAGCTTCATTCTTTGTGTTTCTGTCGCGCCCAAAATTTCCCCGATTTCCAGTGTTAGGGTTGGCATTAGCGAAAACCAAACTCTCAGAGGTTTCACCATTTCTTGTCTTCTGCGAAGAACGGTGGTTTTCTTCTTGCCTTAGCATGGAATAAACTTCATCGAGAGACGGCAAGGGATTAATCATAAGAATATTACTTCTCAGAGACTTGTACGAGCTATTTAACCCCATCAAGAAATCGAGAATTCGCTCGTTTTCTTGTTGTTTGATAATCTGGACTGCAGAACCGCAAGTACAGGGAGAAATGTTCGTGAGTTCTCTCTGTTCATTCCAAACTTTAATCCAGCGTGTGTAATAGTCGTTGACGCTGTCATTTCCCTGCTCAATCTGGTGCGATTCTTGGCGTAGAGCGTACAGGCGAGTTCCGGGTGCATCATCCCATCTTTTACACAAGTTTTTCCAAGCTTCAGCGGCGGTGGAGAAGTAGATTACGCTTTCCTTGATTGAGTCATCTAAAGCAGAGAACAGCCACGCTAATACCATACCGTTGGCCTTGTCCCAGTCGCTTTGTTTGTTGGGAGAGTAATCTTCTCTTTTAACGTCGCCTGTGATGAAGCCCACCTTCGATTTAGTAGATAATCCGACTGTAAACGCTCTTTTCCATGTAGCAAAGCCAGATCCACGGAATTTGTGCGCAAGTAGGGTTCCTTGGCTGTCGGATGGGTGAACATAGAGGACTTTATCTTTTCCTTTCGTCGATGATTCATTTTTGGAGTCCTTTTTTGGGTCTGAAGGGTCGACCGTGATTTCTTCTTCTGGGTTTATCATGGCGGATGAAAGCGGAGGAAGAGGAGAACGGAGATGGCGAAGATCGCGAGAGGAAGAAGAGGCTTTTTGTCTTTTCTTTTTGTTTCTTGTTTTTCTGACAAGAGGGAAGGAGGATTAAAAATATTCCTGCCTCTAGTTGTTCTGGTACCATGAGAGAGCAGGAATATTGATAAACCTCATATGTATTATTATAATATGTGTTGTAATTACAACCTATGGGAGTGCTGAGTATATATGGAGTATATGCCACAGGGCCGGTAGAACCAGGTATACAAATATGTGAAACAAGTATAACCGGGTATACAAATATATGTAACATGTATACATGGGCCTAAGTTCTAACAAACGGAGCAAAAAACACGGTCAAAACCACTCAAAAACGACGGTTCTGAACCGTCTGTCGTTTTTTGTCACCTATCTTAAGCGACGGTTCCAAAACCGTCTTTTAAGATGATATTAAATGACAGGTTTGGTCGAACCATCTTTAAAAGCTCTTGAGCACAAAAAAAAAAGTGAATTTAGTCTAATGTGCCTAGATTAATTTGTATTATGTAATGCTGTCTGGATTCAAACTCACGATCCATGGTAAAGTCTCATATATGCACGCGTCCCCAACCACTAGACTACAACATCAAACTCGTTCGTTTTATGAACAAAACACATATGTAGCAATTATAACTTAATCTTTTAATTATTGGAATTTCAATTTTTATTCCAATTTATGTTCACTCCTATACAAATTATAATAAGTAGTAAGGCATCATAATAGGTAAATAAGCATCGTAATATACATACTAAAGATATTATAAGATTACATATATGTACATATAGTTACAATGTTAATTATAAAAAGACTAATTTACTAAAGTAATAAATTAATGCTAATTATAAAATATAAATTTTATTAAATTATATATACATGCAATATCTCACTACCTATTTTGTGAATTTTAACCAACATGTAAACTAATTTAAATATTTATTACTCTATACTATTTTTCAGACTTTGTTAATTTATGTTTAAACATATTTTAAAGGAGAGTTTATTAATTAACTGTGTCTTTTAACATATTTTAAAATACGGTTTCTAACAAACCGTCGCTTAATAAGTTCATTCCACGCGCTTCTACTTGTTTTAAAAGACGGTTTCCAACAAACCGTCACTTAAGGTCATTTCGCGCGCGCGTCTACCTGTTTTAAAAGACGGTTTAAGGCAGACCGTCATTTAAGTTCTATTTGAAAAGACGGTTTCAGGTGAACCATCATTTAAGATATTTTGGCGCGCTGAAATCACATGACTTAAAAGACGGTTTAACATAAACCGTCTTTTAAGATGCCTTTAAGTTGCCCCGCGCGTGTCCAACAGGCTTAAAAGACGGTTTTCACCAGAACCGTCATTTATAGACCATTCTTTTTTATATTTTTTCTACTAGTGTGAGTTCATCGTGTGATTGTTACACAGTTCATCTGAGGAGCTACTCACTAAGAACAAAGTTATAAGAACTTTCGAGTTACGAAACTCTTAAGATAACACGATACATAAAATAGCGATATCAACTTGCTAACTAGGAACCCTGGAGCATCAATATCAAACCAAGCCATTACAAATGTTACATATAGTTAGAAGCTGATTGGGAAGATCATACATTAACACTAACTGCACTTTCAAAACCAATAATGGCCGCATATAACAAGTACATTCTTGCAACATATATACAGACACACATCCAAACATATAACTTATAATAATGGCAGCTTTGTCCATCACTGTGCAGAAAATATAGCTATTAAAGCAAACACATAAGTCTATAAATATCAATTAGATCAAGCAGACACATAAGCTACAGAAGCAACAAGAGCAAATAACATACCCATTATCTTCTAATTAACCTATAATGAACCAAAACTATGACTTCCATCCTACTCTGAATAAAGATCACAAATTAAACTTGTGAAAATTGTGATGACCATAATAGAATAGACAAATATAATCGGTAGCAAACTAGAATTTGCAAATAGATTTTGTATTGAATTTGTTTTTCTGGTTCAAAGAACCGTACAATTAGAGAAAGGTATTTACAAATGATAAATTAAACATTAGAAGAGAGTGCGGCACACGACTATGTACACGCCTCACTAATAGACGTCCGGGAGAGAACTGGGGCGTCCGGATCCGAACTCCTCAGCCGCGTTATTTTGTTGCACCGTTGGATCAACGAGGATCAACGACTCACATTCTTTACGTCACGTGACACTAGGATCTGTTGCGAGAGATGGGCACGTCCGGGCGAGAGCCACCATGTCCGGATCCGGACGTGTGCCAAGGACCGATGTATGTATATTCCAACACCCCTACAAGTCGTACGCGATCTGGATCCCCTATGCTTGGAACGTCAGTATGACTCATGCCCATTTAAGGAAGTTCTTCGTGATAACGGGTGCCAGGCAACACCTTTGTCATCATATCAGCAAGCTGCAGAGTAATGGGAGTAAACACAACGTCAACAAGACCCTGCTGGATCTTATCACAAACAAAGTGACAATCGATGTCAATGTGCTTAGTCCGCTAATGAAATACTGGGTTTCGTGGGATATGAATAGCAGACTGATTATCATATAATGGATACCCTAGCAGTTCGGAAGACTCCCATCATACAATGGATACCCTAGAAGTTCTTCGGATGACAGTGGAGACACCACAAATATGATAAAACATACATAAGCAAAATGGCTTTAAGGATCTCGCCACTACGACCGCAACTGGTACTAATGGTCTGTGTACTGTATTTTAAGTTAGTGAAATATGTAGCTCCTGCTATGTCAAGTTGTGCCTTAAGCAAGCACAAAAAAAGGTAAGTTACGTTTATGTTTACGTTGTTTGTGTGGTAATGTTAATGTTTGACCTATTTTTATTTACTAAGTACTGCAGTAGGAGTAAGTGCAACTAATGTTCGACTGTACAGTGTTGTTAGTCAACGCTATAAATCCACAAAAAATGTATATCAATATAGGAACATTATTATAATTAATTAAGGCATATAACCATAAAATTTATGTTGTAAAATATGATCAGAATGATGACATTTTATTATAATTTTTGGGGTGCTTGCTTAAGGCACAACCTAACGGAGCAGGAGCTACATAGAAGAGTAATTGTTAAAGTCAAACATAAAATCAAAAAATTATTGTCATCCAACGTCTAACACAATTGTCCATCAACCTTTGGTTCATATTCACCAGTAGTTGAATCTTGGTCATGCGTCGTCTGTTGGTCATGAAGTTTTCATCCATAAGACGTACATCTTCATCGTTTGCTATTGCCATTTGGCTCCAGAATGGCATTGGGTGTGAGAAAACCATTTTTCGGAATACAATGGACGTAGGTACGAACTTCTCATCACCGCAATCTAAACTACATTCAACTAGGAATTTGAAATAGTTATAGTCGAAAAAAGGTGCAATGGTAAGAGACAGATCGTGGAATATTCTGTTGACTCAAATTTAAAACCACTATCGTCAAACGACGGGATGTAATGCAAGTGTAATTCGCATAGAATAAACATTGTTGCCTTTCAACACAAGAGGAGAGTGAAACGGTGAGGAACAGAATACCCTTTGGTGTAAAATAACCAAATGAGCTGTTATCAATAACAGCCCGCTATATATAGACCGGACAACAAAAACTGCATTACCCGAACGTAGCTCTCTGAAGCATAAAAAGTAAAAAAAA
Organism: Limonium bicolor; assembly: GCA_023374045.1. Taxonomy (NCBI): domain Eukaryota; kingdom Viridiplantae; phylum Streptophyta; class Magnoliopsida; order Caryophyllales; family Plumbaginaceae; genus Limonium; species Limonium bicolor. The sequence goes on from JAIOTZ010000627.1 coordinate 38,314, forward strand.
ACATGTGGCCATCAATTATGTATGTTACTGTTTATTCTATATTATCCGTACCGTCAGACAACAAGAACCGCATTACTCAAACGCAGCTCCTTTGACAGATAAAAATTCAAAAAAACTTGCGGCCGTCAATTATGTATGTTACTGTTTATTCGGTACTATCCGTACCGCTAGACAACAAGAACCGCATTACTCAAACGCAGCTCCTTTGACAGATAAAAAATCAAAAAAACTTGCGGCCATCAATTATGTATGTTACTGTTTATTCTGTACTATCCGTACCGCCAGACAACAAGAACCGCATTACTCAAACGCAACTCCTTTGACAAAAAAAAAATCAAAAAAACTTGCAGCCGTCAATTATGTATGTTACTGTTTATTCTGTACTATCCGTACCTCAGATAACAAGAACCGCATTACTCAAACGCGGATCCTTTGTTCAATTGTTCATTATAAAAGGCGCACATCATATGAACAAATCTCACCTAGTTTCATTCCCTTTCCCTTGAGTCGCAATGGACACACTAGCGGTTCAACTACATTTGGATTTTGTACCAGTTTCAACATGTATGGTTTTTGCATGGAACCCACAGATGAAGGAAGACGGGAGTAGCTTGAGATCCCAAATCTTCCTAATATCTCATATGCTCACATGAAATCGTTGATCGAAGACACAATTTCTGACGGTGTCCATATTAAGTTTGGGGCTAAGCCCATCTTTAATTTCTATATACTTAATTAGGCCCATAGTCTATTTAACTTCTCTTATTAGTATATAGGCGAGTCTCCTTCCTCTTCTAGATAGGTAGAATTGTAAACTTCCTTTTATCGCTAATCTTTCAGTTTTCTTCACGACGCTTCAATATCAATGGCAAAAATCGTTCATCTGCATTTCCGCTCTCTGTTCTCTGCTGCATCGCTTTGAGTAATTTCTACATGGTACCAGAGCATCAGGTTGCTCGCCTCCCTATTCTTGTCGCCGGCTCTGAGGAATTTCTTGAGATGGCTACTTCAAAGTCTATCGAAGAAATTTTGGAATCCCTCGCTACTGTTGGTAGAAGCCGAGAAGGGGTAATAGAGATGTCCGATCCACTCTACATCGCTTCCTCGGATCATCCTGGTATGGTGATTGCCGAAAAATTCACCGGTACGGGATTTCAAATGTGGAAACGAACTGTACTGATGTCGCTGATGACAAAGAATAAGGTTGGCTTCATAGATGGATCGGTAACCAGATCAACAAATGATGAAAAGAAGGCCGTAGCCTGGGATCGCTGCAATAATCTAGTGATGTCTTGGTTACTCAACGCCATTGACAAAGATATATCAGAGAGCCTTGTTTATCACTCAACGGCCAAGGATATATGGGATGAGTTACTCTCAAGACATGACATGATAGATGGAACTAGACGTTTCAATTTGAAACAGGATCTAGCTGATCTAAAACAGGATAATGAAAGTGTTAGTTTATATTTCAACAAATGGAAGAAAATTTGGGATGAATTGGGATCAGTGGCCAGCTTCTCGACCTGCAAGTGCTGTCGATGTGGTCAGACTGAGAAATTGAAGAAAACCTTGGAGGAGGATAAACTTCTTGATTTTCTGATGGGGCTTAACGAGAATTATGTCAACATAAGAGGCAACATCCTCATGATGAATCCTCTCCCTTCTGTTGAGAGTGCCTACGCTCTAATTCTTTCTGAGGAGCGACAGAGAGACAGCGGCAAGAAGAGAAAGGAGGATGGAACTGCTACCAGTTTCGTCAATAATGCCAATTCTAAAGCAGGTAATTACAGACCACAACAGAGACTCGAATGGCAGAATGATGCAAAGAATAGAAGGTCATGTACCTTTTGTGGAAAAATGGGACATGAAGTCGAGAAGTGCTACAAGAAACATGGCTTCCCAAAGGATGGAAATTTGGGAAAAACAAAAAACCTATGGCCAATCATGTTTTTGCTGAAAGTGACTCTACTGATTCCAGTTCAGTGATGCATTGCAGCAGCAGATCACTCAACTGATTGACTGTTTGCAAAAGGCTAACCTCGGTAGCAAAGAGGAAAGCACCAGTTTCTGCAACTTCGCAGGTATAAATGACATTCCCTTTCTCCATTTATGCCTAGGAGTTAGTAGTAGTAACAGAGATGTTAAGGAAAAACGAAAATGGGTCCTAGATAGCGGTGCTACAGACCACCTATCGGGAGATGGAGAACTCTTCGATGTCAAAAAAATCATGAAACAATCATTCTGTTAGCTTACCTGATGGTTCTATTCAGAGTGTTAACACTATAGGAGATGTGGTCATTGCTGAAGGAATCACTGTTACGGGAGTTCTATTTGTTCCAAGTTTTCGGCATAACCTGCTTTCTGTCCATAAACTAGTAAAACAGATGAAGTGCAGTCTCATTTTCATGAAGATTATTGCATTATGCAGGACCAGATATTGAACATTGAGGAAAGAATTGGACATGTCAAAGATGGCCTCTACATTCTGGAGATTCCAGGAGTTCGAAGATTCCTAGAGAAAAAGAGTAATATACAGAAGAAGAAATGTTTTTCCTCCAATTCGTTGAAAGGAAACAAAGCTATTTTTTGGCACAATAAGCTAGCACATGTTCCTTTGAATAAATTGTTGAGCTTAGGTCTGATAGAGTCTTCTGATATTCCTGATATTTTCGCTTGTGACGCTTGTCATCGAGCAAAAGGATGTAGATTGCCATTTAAACAATCAAACAATGTTTCTGCAGAATGTTTTGATTTGATTCATTTAGACATATGGGGCCCATGTTCAGTTGCAAACCATGATGGTTCTCGTTATTTTTTGAGCATTGTTGAAGATAGAAGTAGGACTCTATGGGTTAAGCTACTGAAGAAAAAATCCGAAGCTACTGATGTGATTAAGGATTTTATTTTGTTGATAGAAACTCAATTTAATAAACGAATTAAAATCGTGAGATCAGACAATGCATATGAGTTGGGGCTATCCAAAGAAGCATCTCAATTTTTCAGAAGTAGAGGAATTCTTCATCAGACCTCATGCCCTCACACTCCGCAGCAGAACGGAGTTGTGGAGAGGAAACATCGCTATCTCCTTGAGACAGCAAGATCTGTCTATTTTCAATCTGGCTTATCAATGGAATATTGGGGAGAGAGTGTTCTCTTTGCCACCTTCGTTATAAATCGTTTGCCAAGCTCTAAACTCAATGATTTAACACCATATGAGGTTTTGTATGGACGTAAACCAGACTATGATCTACTGAAGACATTTGGATGCTTATCTTACGCCACTGTTGTCAAAAGCAAAAAGAAATTTGAAGATAGAGCAGACAAATGCGTGTACTTGGGACCTAGTACAACTAGCAAAGGACATAAACTCCTTCGCCTGAGAGATAAAGCTATCCTAGTCAGTCGAGATGTCAAGTTCTATGAATCAATTTTTCCTCTTATTCAAGACACTCAAGTTTCAGGAAGTGATACCCAATTAATTAAATCTCGATCTGCACCTATTGCTGTTTCTGAAGATGATAAAATTCCTTATCTCCTTAATAAAACATCAGACAATCCCACTTTGTTAACCTCCGATAATACTACTACTCATACTACTTTAGAAGAGTTCGATGATTCTGTCACTGCTGAGAATCTTTCTGGAGATTCTAATGCTGAATCAATTTCACCATCCTCTGACGTTCACGTAGAACAATTCAATTCTGCACCAGAAAATAGTCACTCCTCCCCGGCTCCTATTACTGTTCTTCCACCAGAAACCATCCGTAGATCAAGTAGGCATCACCACCCACCTGCACATCTCAATGACTACTTTGTTGGCCTTACAGAACTTGATCCACACACACTGAGGACGCCTTCTCTCAAATTTTAACAGCTCGACTTCATTCTAATCCATAGACAATCCAGTCCTCAATGTTGCTACTTTGACAGATATCAAACCTACTAGGAAAGAAATCAGTCGTGACAGCATTCCAAATCTTGATTTTACAGAACCAACTACATATGCAGATGCTTGTACCAAAGATTGTTGGAGGAAAGCCATGGAGGCAGAGTTGGATGCGCTAGCTGCTAATAATACATGGGAGATAACTACTCTTCCAAAAGGGAAAAAATCAGTCGGTTGTAAATGGGTATATAAGGTCAAGCTCCGTTCTGATGGAAGTCTCGAGAGATACAAAGCGAGATTGGTTGTCAAAGGCTACACACAAAAGGAAGGTGTAGACTACACCGAGACCTTTTCCCCAGTTGTGCGCATGACCACCATTCGCACTCTTCTTGCTGTTGCTGTCAAGAATAACTGGATAATTGACCAATTAGACGTTAACAATGCCTTCTTACATGGCTTCATTGATGAGGAGATATATATGCGCATCCCTCCAGGGTTGCAAGTTCACGACAAGAATCTGGTGTGTCGACTTAAAAGGTCCATATATGGCCTAAAGCAAGCTTCGCGCCAGTGGTATGCGCGCCTTGCTGCCTTATTGAAGCAACAAGGTTTCTCAAATTCTTACAACGATTACTCACTATTCACCAAGAAAAACGGTAAATCTGTTGTATTCATTGGAGTTTATGTTGACGACTTGCTGATCTGCGGTAATGATGCTACATCAATTAAATCTCTGAAGCTAAACCTTGACAAAGAGTTTCGTATTAAGGATCTCGGGGCTCTTCATTATTTTCTTGGTCTGGAATTTCAGCGTAATCAGAGGGGACTTCTTGTCACACAGAGGAAGTATTGTTCTGATTTGGTGGAGGAATTTAACTTGTCACAAACCAGAGGCGTAGCTAGTCCCATCGAAGCTGGAATCAAATTGCTACCGGATAGTGGTGCCCCTTTGAGTGATCCAGAAATTTATCGCCGCCTTGTGGGCAAACTCAATTACCTACAAATACCCGACCAGATCTTAGCTTCAGTGTTCAACATTTAAGTCAGTTTCTTCAAGCCCCTTGTGAACAACATTTTCAATCTGCCCTTCATGTGTTACAGTATGTTAAAGGTACTTCTGGGAATGGGATCCTTCTCAGCAGTGTTCCAAATTTTGAATTGGTTGCGTTTGTGACTCCGATTGGGCAGCTTGCCCACTAACTCGAAGATCTGTTAGTGGGTACTTTATCTTACTCGGGGGATCGCCTATCTCATGGAAGTCTAAGAAACAGGCTTGTGTTTCTCTTTCTTCTGCAGAGGCGGAGTACCGAGCTATGCGAAATGTCACTACGGAGTTAGCTTGGTTAAGTCGCCTTCTCTCAGAGCTTGAAGTCCCACAAATTTCTCCTATTCTGTCAAGTGTGACAACAAATCTGCCATCTATATCGCAAAGAACCCCATTCTCCATGAAAGAACAAAACACGTGGAAATCGATTGCCACTATGTTCGGGATCAAATTCGCAGCGGGTTGATATCAGTTGAACATGTCTCCAACACCTCCCAATTAGTCGACATGTTAACCAAGAATTTACAAGGAAAGGAGTACAGACATCATTTCATGACATGGGCATCTCTGATGTTCTCTCATGTTCTACTTCTATGTCTAGGTTCAAGGATTAGAATGTGTTCCACATTCAAATCCTTGCGGGGGGTATTAAGTTTGGGCTAAGCCCATCTTTAATTTCTATATACTTAATTAGGCCCATAGTCTATTTAACTTCTCTTATTAGTATATAGGCGAGTCTGCTTCCTCTTCTAGATAGGTAGAATTGTAAACTTCCTTTTATCGCTAATCTTTCAGTTTTCTTCACTACGCTTCAATATCAATGGCAAAAATCGTTCATCTGCATTTCCGCTCTCTGTTCTCTGCTGCATCGCTTTGAGTAATTTCTACAGTCCAGCGTTACCGTGTCACTTCTATTATATATAGGAGGATTATGCGTACTCATCCATGGCCACGCTGGGGTACAATGCCGATAAACAACGACTATGATGTGCGAAACATGATACACAACTTTATCCCAATCCAGGACGACGTGGATGCAATTCACCTTATGATCGACTACGATCCAGAAGTGCCAGTTTAATGTTGTTTTGTTACATTTTGTTAATGTTCATTACTATGGTAAAGATGACTGAACGAATGTATTGTTTTGCGTTATGTGATGGATTTGTATTATCATTTGTGCTTTTAATCTTATTCGCTTAATGCACCAGGATAACACCATTATTAATATAAGATGACCACCGTCGTACACTGTTATTGCGTTAATTTTTGAAGGTGACCTCCGTCACTTTAGGAAAATTTAACTAGTGAAAAACCTAACACAAACACATATTATTTTGTTGTCGAAAGATGATATCCCGACAACAAAAATACTAACACCAAGCACTAGTTTCCGTCATTTCCTTGACCTCCTTCTTCATCGTTGCTTGAGACAACACTGTAGATAGCCCCCAGTTCCCCAGACTAGTCCTCCTTGGAGGTGACGGTAAGGGGTTGTCCTCTCTGAAGCCAACACCACGTACTGTTCAACCCTAGTATAACATTGTTGGTTGAACACGAACTGATGAATCATCCGTTCTACGTCGATGTCACCCTTTATCTGTAATGGCCCCCAAAATGGTCGTGGATGTGAAGATAATAGTAATCGATGGAGAATGGATTCGACCAAGCAATGGTAACCGTATTGCTCTTTCAGCCTCGTCTCAATGAGATTCTCAAAATCTAAGAACGTAATATCTAAGGGGATATCAAAATCGGATTGATACGTAGAATATGTTCTTTGAAAATACAAACCTGATTGGTTGTTCATTGCTTCAACGCAATGCAACATTGTGCATGGGATATCTATGAGCAACGTTTGTGAAGGTGAGACAGGCTTATAGGGTGAGAGCATATTTCCGAGGGATATTGTGTAATTGAGAGAGATTGTGAGATGTGTGAAGAATGATGAGTGAAGAGGGGAATATTTATAGGGAGAAGTGGTAGCGCCCGGTCATAACGTTGCACAGCAACCGCATTTGCCAAATACGGTTGTACAGTACATGTTGTACTAACCGTTAGGGCTGTCAGTGACCGTTACTATTGCAAAAAACCGCTTTGGCAAATGCGGTTGTACAGTAGCCATTGTACTAGGTGTTGGGACTGTCAGTCACCGCTATTATTGCAAAAGAACCGTTTTGGCAAATGCGTGTGTACATTAGTCGTTGGGACTGTTAGTGACCGTTACTATTGTATTATAAAATGGTATGGGTCTCCAAACTATTCATTCCTCACGTACTGCTCTCAGAGTCTTTCTAATTACCTGCTACTAATTCTTCATACCTTACGCCCCACTTTGCTCTCAAAATCTAATTGAGTTTCCTTTCAGTTTGCACGTTAATTACGTGGCTACTTTCAGCTATCATGGTGCACACTTCGAGCGAAGTATGGGGCATAGCAGTAGAAATAAGTATGACGTATCCTAATAATCTTTGTTATCTACAACGACGATTAGGTCATGCTCTACGGTTCCTTCTTGGCAGAATAACATAGCAACAATGGTGTATCTGGGTCTGGAGGCTGATTAGGAGTGGACTTTTTTGCACGTACGGACTGATACATTAGTACGTCGGATGATGGAAAATTATATGGAGAATAACGATTTCATGGAACATATTCCTTTACTTGTCATTTATGATCCTATTGAAACTGGTGATGATTGATTTACGAGATGCGACGTAAAATAATAGCACATAGAATAGAGAGACAAAGGTCAGAAAACAATTAGGTAACTTTTTATTGCGTAATTTTAGTTTAGGTGGTATTACTATGTATACGCAAAGTTATAGCCTAAACGGATGTCGTTTGATTGTTCAAAATCTGCGTGCAATACCGCACCAAGATGCAGTTTTTTATAATTCAAATATTGTGTATGTTAGCCACTTTGACCTTATTTATGAAACACTTGTATAAGTCGGAATGAGGTAAGCTTTGAACACTATAATGTGTGCCTCCTTGGGCTGGTCGGTTGTTGTCGTTGCCTGGTTCTTTGCAAATCGGTTCTCCAACCCTTGCTGGGTTCTTCTCTGGTCTGGTGTCCTTGTCTGTCGGAGTTCCAGTATGGGCTTTTGCTTTTGAACCCTGTATACTCCCGCCTTCTGTTCCCCTCATGTCTTCCATCATGCCTTTCTTTCCATCTGGGTCCTCTTCCTGACCTCTCATCTTTGACTCTTGGCTGTCTCCGACTTCCTTCTCTCCCGTAACTATTGCTTCTCCCCATCTTTTACTTTCTTGGACTGGATACGAGTACGGTGATTGTGGTGGTGGGATGCCCGATGGCAGGTGGTTAGGGTACGTGGCTATTATTGTGGAGATGGTGTGGGCAATCTTGTGGAGCTTGTGAAGTTTTGTGGTCTGGGGTGTTTGCGGGATTATGGAGTCTTTGTGGCGTTTCGGGTGTTCGGCTGAGAGTACGGT
>JAIOTZ010000070.1:0-93009 GCA_023374045.1 Limonium bicolor
AGTAAAATTCATCATCCCAAAAAGGTGTACCACATGGTACACCGGCTACTCAAAAGGCTCTAGCCGTGTACAACTCGGTACACTATTTCAATACTACCAACTACATCCAAAAAGAATCACATGCTGCCCTTACTCTACCATCACGCCTCGCGGGTACCTGTGGAGTAAAAACATTCCCCCGAGGGGGTCAGCTTACGCTGAACATGATAACCGCATACCCCGCGTACTAGCGAGGGTACGCCAACTATTTGGTCGTATACATGCGGTTCGTTTCATACATACATACATACATGCTTTATACAATACAATTCAATACATTCATTTCAAGGCATACATTCATACAATACATACAAGCATGGAAGACAATACAAGTCAACCGTTATACTTACCGAATACTCACCGCATTACGGAGACACAATTCTCCAATACATACAAAGGTCCAGTTAGCCTTATTACACACCCGGGTTAATCGGATGTTCAATACTCTTTTACTCCGGGTCAATGACTTACAATAGTCAAGACCTATACAATACAATACTTACATACTTACTTCCAGTTAAGTCGGTATGACCTCCGGGCAGGGAGTACTATCTCCCACCACCGGGCTTTAAGATGGCACACTAATCCAGGATGCTACCCATACAAAGGGAATTGGTCCAAGGAAAAGATCATAGCCAGGATTCGGTTCCAACCTCTTGTGGTTCCTTATCCTCACGCGTGGCCGAAACTATATCGGGCTTCTACTCATTCCATTACTCATTACTCATGTTAGGAGTTAGGTTGTTAGGAATTAGTAGAAGTCCATACTTACTTTCCATACATACATACAATACACAAGTACTCATACTTGCACATACACTCCATTTCCATTCATTCATTTCATGAATTATACAAACTAAATGTTCAAGGGCAATAACAAGAACAATATAGTTTCAAACACAATTATGTGCAATATATATCCGGTTCATGCATTTATCTTGTTGGTGATCACATAAACACACAAATCGGGGTAACCAAGTTAGGATACAGGGCATGAAGAAATCATACCGTACACCGACGTTTTCGTACTACCGGGTTCCTTCAACGTTCAAATATTCGATTCCTATACATACATGAAGTAGTATGATCAATGGTCCATTATTGATCTACTTACTCCTTCATTGTTACATCAATGCATACTTACTACTTTATTACTTTCTTACTTGGTTATAAAACCATTCTTTTCTTTACTACTTCTTAAACTTGTTTTCTTACTCCTTTGCTTACTCCCTTACCTTTATTACTTCATTAATGGTGTGCCACTTCATATATATGCACATATGTATATAGGCATATATATATATATGATTACTATAATCATATAATTAAAACAATTTTTTTTTTTTTTTTTTGTCAGGACCGGACTTGCGACCGACCTTGCAAGTCCGGTCCATTCCAGTAGCTTCGCACCGAAATTCCTGGCCGACCGACTTGCAAGTCCGGTCGCAAGTCGGTCATTCCAGTAGTTTCATTGAAAATTTTCTGGCCGACCGGACTTGCATGTCCGGTCGCAAGTCCGGTCGATTCCAGTAGTTACAGACGAAATTTTCTGGCCGACCGGACTTGCATGTCCGGTCGCAAGTCCGGTCGATTCCAGTAGGTTACAGACGGGAATTTTTCTGTCCGACCGGACTTGCATGTCCGGTCGCAAGTCCGGTCGATTCCAGTAGGTTACAGACGGGAGAATTTTTCTGGCCGACCGGACTTGCATGTCCGGTCGCAAGTCCGGTCGATTCCAGAAGCTTTCCCCGCCTTTGTAAATCTGGGCCCGACCGACCTTGCAAGTCCGGTCGCAGGTCCGGTCGGCCCCAGTACTTCAGTTTTAAAATCTGTTTTCAATTGCATTCTTTACCCATTGCTTCCCCAATCTTTACCAATATTTCCCCACATGATTTAGCACTATCTAAACACTCTAAATCACCCTAATTCATTCACCAAGCTTACTACTCCTTTCCTACACAACTTATATTAATTTCCATCTTCTCTTTTCAACACTTGCACTATTTTTCTTCACACTCATGCTACAGATTTTGTTTCCTCTTCTTATGCTACAGATTTTCATTCAAACTTCTATCCTCCATTACTCTCCCAACTAATACTACTCTTGGCATCTCAATACCTTGCTCACAACCTAGTTCCATTCCTTTAACATACTCCTTTCAAAATCTGTTACAACTACAAACATTCCATGAAACTCTCCAAATACTTCACCTTCCTAAACAACTTAAGTCCTCATCTTTCTACACAAAATTGGGCATAGTCTCCCCTATATTTTTAACATTCTCCTCACATTATTTCAGCTCACATATACTCATTCTCACAACCTGTTACACAATACATTAAGCTCACCATTCAACACTACTACACATTAAAATTCCTGCACATGTACACATACTACCCAATGGTTTTCCCAAGCTTTTAAACTTCATTTTAAAAACTTCAAAACCGTTATAACTTCATTACTCATCATACTACAATGTACTCATTACTCATTATTCAATTCACTACTCATTTTACTACTCCAAAAACTGTTACATTACAATACACAAACTAACACAAAGTAAGAGCATTTACCTTGACTTGTTAGTTCTCTTTCTTTCTTTTCCTCTTCTTCTTTCCTTCTCCTTTCTTCTCGGTTTTAAATGAGACTCAAATACACAAGTGCTACAGCACATACACATACACAATACCATTTAGTTTCATTTTATACTAACCCTAGAATTTAAGTTTTAGGGTTTAGAAAGAAGGTTACCTTCCAATGAGTAGATGAAGCTCTTGACTAGCAAGAGAACAAAATTCCTAGCCCACAAAAGAAGCCAAATCGGCTGGAGCAACAAAGGAGAAAGCATTCAAAACTGAAAATGTTTAAAATGCAAACAAGGGCTAGAAATGATGGATTTTCGAATTTCTTTTTACCTCAAGATGATGAGGAGGTGAAGGTGCTTCTAATGGTGGCTTCAAATCTCCAAATGGTAAATACCCTCAAAAACGAAAGTAGAGCTTTTGAGTTTTTGAAAGGATGAAAACGTTCTCCTTTGCGAGGGGATTACAATGGTGTAATTTTTGTTGAGTTTGGAGAAGGTTTGGGTGTTCAAAGAGAGAGAGAGAGAGAAGAGGAAGTTGAGTGAGCTCTCCTCTTTCTCCATTAAAATCGCAAGGTAGGGGAAGAAGGAGGAAGAAAAGAGAGAATAGAGAGGAGGGGGACACGTGAGTGAGGAAGGGTGTGAGGAGAGAGAATAATTTTTTTGCTTTTATTTACTTGCTTTGTCTTTTAGCAAATAAGAGACAATTAAAGAGAGGGGGAGGCTTATAAAATCGGCCCACACATGCCCCTCCTACAGATTTTCAACTTTTATTTACAAAAGTGGACACACTAACTTTGTTTATTTGCATTCTCACCCCACAACTTCCCGGTTGTTACAGTTCTCACTAACCGGTACCCGTTTTCCGGAATTTTCTCGTTTAATTAATTTTATTGGTTCTAAAGCTTCACTAATATTTGTTAGTGACCATTTGGTTGACCAAAATTGTTACGAGTCCATTTGACCCGCTTAAAGTCGCGTTTTCCCGGTTTCCTCGAAAAACGCGCTTTAAGGTTCGTTTATGCTTTTAACCCATTTTAAAGGTCCGTTTTCTTCGGGATTTGTTCCCTCGTATTCATTTAAGTGTAATTAAGCCTTTAAAAATATAATTAGCCTAATTAATCACTGTTTTTAATTACGGGGTATTTCAGTATTACTATGTTGCATGTCGATTGAATTAAAATGAACTCCATGCTCTCGACAAAAGTAGTCGGCGTACCCCGGTTAGCGCTCGGGGTATGCGAATTTCATATGCAGCGTTAAGCTGAGCCCCTAGGGGCAACGTTTTTATTTTTCAGGTACACCGAAGATGTTACAGTTCGAGAGTAGGACGGGTCGGTGGGAGGCATGGGTAGTTAGATTTATTTACTTATGTATTGAACGAGGTGTAAGACCGAATATGTTATCGGCATCCATATAATGTAGACTCGGTATAGTAAGAAATGATTTGAGTAAAGTGTTTGTATTGTGTATTCGGTTGTTCCAGTCCTTCAGACCGTTACTGTATGTGAGTTAGGCCTGGTTAGCCACGAGGGTGGCTAACGGCGTTGTATCACCCTCTGTTGTATTTAGAGTTCCGCTTCAAGTTTAATGGTGAATTGTGACAGTTTAAGAGGTAATGACGAGATTAACAGTTGGGGTGTTACAAAAATGGTATCAGAGCGATACTTCGCTCTGATGACTGGAAATACCGAGCTTAGGAAATACCGAGTTAGGAATTAGATACTTAGGGCTAAGGGTTGAGTGGTAGCGTGAGAGATGCGCTAGCTAGGAACTTCCAGTATGATCTGGATACCTACAATACCAAACCCGCCCTCCACAACCCCCGCATTAAAAGCTCGGGAAAGAACGCCAGAGAGACGGGGAAACCCGATCCGGCAGTTATTAAATATTTCAATATGAACCAGAACCTGTCATGCGCTAGATCCTGAGAACCGGAAACCCCATAGACAGATCCCGCTGGAACGATAATAACCGCGCTCAATGACGTGAGGTCGAGAAATCCTAATCCAAGGAGACCAGAATCTGTGGCAACTTGGGGCGACATGCTTAGCTGTCACGAGAACCCAGCTGGTCGAGCAGCAGCAAGAAGGATGCACCAATCGTGCGACAAGATGGACTCATAAGAACTAACGAGAACTGGGACACATGTCTATGGACCGCCATAGTTAAATTATACCACTAACGGCTAGTTGAGAGTAGGTGCACCCACCCTGCCACACCCGAAGAAGTTGAAATACTTAACTGATATAGCTTAGACAGCTACGAGCAAACTTCGGGATATACCTGAATAGGACTACAGTAGTAGTGCCTAAATGAATTAAACCTCGGTAACCACAGTGAAGACGTGGAAGCGAGCAACGAGGTAGATCACGGAACTAAATAATTAAGGAACTCCGACAGTGGAGAAGCACCTAAATGAATGACAGTCATGTCAAGAGGAATGAGAAGCAGCTCTAAGGAGCAGTTATCCAATTAAAGGATCAAGGAAGAGCCGACAAGGCTACCAAATACAATGTGAACAATACCGTGACCGGTATGAGTTAACCCAAAAACCGCCAGTACCGCGCACTTGCCACGGCAAGTGCAGTAATAGCGGGACTAATAAGAAGAGCTTTGACAAGCGACCAGTACTTAGCAAGTACCAAGACGGCAAGAGAAGCCAATATAGCACCACAAACCCTAAGAATTCTGAAACGAAACTTGGAAAGGCCTAAAGGCCTGACCACTATATAAAGAACATACCAGTCTGCAAGAAGTCAGACTTGGTAAGAAGCAACCGGCATTGAAATGCCGTGGAGATTTTATTTTCAACTCAAATTTTTCTTTCAAACAAAGAATTTTCCAAAAACCCCCAAATTTTTAAAAACCAAACCAGAGAATCATGGTAAGTTATCATAGGACGATATAAGAGGAGTTGGCAACAGAATACTTCACTTAGGCGTGTGAACGACACTACGGTGTACTAAACGAGACATGGAACGACCGCACTCCGAAGGAGCTTGCGGGCCTGACAGACCAATTATGAGTTAGTCAGGTAAGTGGTAACGTATCAATAAGATACTCCATGTATGTATACAAGTAGAGTACGGAACACGGGAAGTAGCCCACTCCATACTACGGACGAAAGAGCCAATTCAAACCAAGACAGTTGGACACCTCGAATGATCGAAGAACACAAGGAAGCTTACCAAGATAAGGGAGTCAAGAATCCAGTAAGATGACGGATCTAAGAATATAGCATAGAGAAGTGCGAGAAGCACAAAGTAATGAGCATAGACATTGGATATGTCTTAGAAAACGAGAAGGAAATACCTAATAACTGGAATATATACCAGCGTAAGTAATATGGCGAAGGCCTAAAATTGAACATATTAATGTTCGATAATGGGATAGAATTCCCACAGTACATCTCACTAAGAGAATAACGACCTAACTAATTAGATAAAGGAAAAAGAATCAATGATCTACCCAATAACGGGAGACATTACAACCCAAAATGGGATAATTCAAAACATATGTGACCGCAAGGCGGGAGTAGGAACTGAATATACCATGAATTCAGGCCAGATGTGATGGCATAACTCAGTAACACCCAGGAGCAATCCGTGAGGGGTGCCAGAGTCAACAGTAGTTGAACAAAATATCATGTTGCGAACACAAGTGTTAAAGCAAACACTCGGGTAGAACCCGAAGGGACCCCTCGTAACACGGGATACCCTAAATTGCCAGAGGGCATGAATTAATATCAAAATACAAAAAGGGCCTTCCAGGTACGGAAGTGTGGTGAGACAACCATACCAAGAGCCCAGAAAAACTTTCTAACCATTTAATGGCATACGGAGAAGATGAAACATGTATAAACAGCCCGCATAGAGCATGGCGAGGCAATGTGGCTTGTAAGCCGGAAAACCAACTACAATTTGTAGATCCAAACGTTGTGAAACTTATGCATAAAGGCATAAAAAGAGAATTGTGGTGAACGAACCACTACTTTACAGTGGGGATACCCCTCATTATTATGAAGCCTAGGGAGCGGCAATTGCGTGAGTCCTCCAGAGAAAGACTACCACCTAAGAACGGTAATGTGAAACCGCTAGAGCGGTGTAGTCAAACTTGAGCATGTGTT
Source organism: Limonium bicolor (assembly GCA_023374045.1). Lineage (NCBI taxonomy): Eukaryota > Viridiplantae > Streptophyta > Magnoliopsida > Caryophyllales > Plumbaginaceae > Limonium > Limonium bicolor. The sequence continues at coordinate 6,751 of JAIOTZ010000070.1, forward strand.
TATTGCCAAGAAGTAATACGAACAGAGATAGTATGTAAGAAGGCTTTGATAACAGTGGAAAGAAACCGAGAGAGTAATCGGTTAAGTAGTAAAACACAGTATGTGTGCAATACGAATAGCAGAGTAAACAATGCGCAATCAGCATAGAGAGGTTAAAGAAGTATATTGTATTGAGCCAAGTGAATGGCAAGCCATAGTGTAAATGGCGGGAGTACATGAGCGGAAGCTAAAAGTAGTAGCGGATGCCATATAAGCGAATGTTGTAATGAGTAGAGCATGATACGCAGTAACAGATAATGATACAGAGCTGCTGAGAAAATGTGGTAAAGGAGACATAATCATTCCTATCTCATGAGAGATTTACCGTCAAGGGTTTACGCTTCTACACTCTGTATGACTGAGTGTTTTGGTATTACACTTGTGCGGTAATGATCGAGTGGGAGAGCCAGGAATGGAGAAATGTCAACGAAGCCTGTTGAGTGAGAATCTAGAGAAATAACCGTGCGGCCGTTGGCCAAAGATGCACAAAGAACGTGGGGCCATAACCCACAAGTCCCAGGATCGACGGATGGTTAATGCAGAGTAGTATAGGAAGGAGGAATTGTTGTACAAAAATAAATGAATAAACATAATTGAGAAGCACTATTTAACGAGGAAGCACTACGTACTGAATAGTAGCTTGATCTCAACCGACAATAAGTCGGGAAAAGTAAGTGAATAATCATGAAGGTATACTGAGTTATACAAAATAGATTTCCAGAGAGCTGGAGAGAAAACCTATAACTCATCGAATTCGCATACGGTAAGCGATTCCTAGCGACGATTGACAAACCTTTATTCCCAAGTCAAAAGGGATAGAAAGGGAGTGGATAATACATTGAGAATACCAAAAGGGCAAGCTAAGCTCTAGTTATCAAGTCACGCAGCAGAAGCTTGTGGACTGTAATTCAAAGGTTAAGTATACTTGACAAATGCGAGTAAGTAGCTAATCCTAAACTCCTTGAAGCCTTAGAGGCTAGAACCGAACTCGGTTATGAGTTAATTAACCGTATTGAAGTTAAAACACTTCATGATACCTGAATTAGTGAACCAATGTTCAGTGATAACATTTGGTCGATTACGAGGGCGTAACCCCTTATAAGGGGGGTAGGGCGAGAAACCGCTTAGATTATATTTTACGTATAGGTGCGTAAACTACTATATGCATAGCACAAAAGAAACTATTTTGATGATTGGAACTTATGTTACATAAACATATGTACCCATTCATTGTGTAATTATGATTATTATGCATGAGAGATGCAAGTAACGAGTATAGAATATGTACGAAAAGAGGAGTAGAGAGACTCCTAGGGAATGAGAATCCCTATAGTATATGTCTAGTGAGATTAGACATGAGACATAATGAGTATGAATCGGTATGAAACCGATGTGTAACCTTGTAGGGAGTGAGTTCCCTAGGTGATTTTATTTGAGAATGATTGATGGAGTGAGTTCCATCCTTTGGAGTTGTTATGTTGTGTGTTTAAAATTGAGTAACAATTTGAGAAAATGAGGTCATGAGTAGTGAATGCTTAGGTAAAGTAAGCAAGTAAGTTGAGAATGATGGATGACCTAAGTTCTAGGAACTAGAGATAAATTGAAATGAATTGTTTCATGCATATGACAAGTAAGAGTAAAAGATAGAAAACGAAAATGTTTGACTATTTGTTTGTTTGAAACTGACGTGGGAGGTGGAACTTGATCTGCTAGCGATCAAGGGAAGCCGAACACAAATTGGGGTGGAAGGATAGTTCAACACTGATGCTGATCACATCAGGGTTGGATGATTCTTGAAGCTCCCTTAAGTGGTCACAAGTATCACGCTAAGAAAAGTGGCAGCTACCGTAAATTGGACTTGGAGTTATGTGACGTTTTCTAAAAGAATTTTCAAATGGATTTTTCTAAAAAGGATTTTCTTCAAGTATGAAGATGAAAATGAAAACTGGGTTAAACCGCTATCACCCGCCGATGGCTACGGCCTTAAGTCTTGATGACCGGTAGAACGGTGGGCGTGTATTAGTTTTGAAACCATTGCACCGTACGTGCGGCGGTCCTAAGTGACCGGTTGGGGCGGTGACAGTGTGTGATTTTTTCCAAAGGCAGCGGGATGGGGAGAGTACCCTGAGACGATCCTGTGTTGAGTGAGTCAACCAGAGTGCCTGAGGATATGTATATGTGTAACGTTTTGATCAGAACCGAAGGGACCGTGGGCCAGAGAGAGTAAGTGCCCATTTGTCATGAAACGGCCGTGAACCAGAAAGAGTAAGTGTTCAACGTGACCGGTAACTGAGGGATCGGCAGTGTATTACTCAATATGGATTTGAGGACTGTAGTGCCTTCGTGTCTTCGGACCAATTCCATGGAGAGAATACAAAAGAGTATTTTTGAATGCTATACGTGTCGTGATATGTGTGTGGTATGTGTAGCATGTAGAGAGACAGACCTGTCGAGTCTGTAAGGTTATATGAGTATTATAACCTTGGTATAGTATACCATGAGACTAACCATATTAGATTCACCAACTTTGAGGGCAAAGTTCCTTAAGGGGGGTAGATTTTAATACCCCGGAGCTAAAAGTGGTGACTAAATTACTCTAATACGATTATTAAAGGCCAAATGGTGCCTAAAGAGTATTGGTAAAGAAAATAAAACCAAAAGAAAAGAGAAAATGCGTAAAACGCGAAAAACACGCATTAAATGAGTATAAGAGATATATGATCTCATTAGGGTCCGAGATGGATTCCTAAGGCTTAGTTACGCCTAATAAGTATACAGGAATAATTTCCGAAGAAAACGGATCCAAATAATGGATTAAAAATGCTAACGAAGTTTTATAGCACGCTTTTCGAGAAAACCCGGAAATGCAACTTTAAGTGGTCAAACGGACCTGTAAAAATTATGGTTGACTATATAACTATAATTAAATAGTAATGGAAGCTTAATAACCATTAAAAATGAAGAAACGAGAAAAATCCGAAAAACGGGCCCGGTTAGTGAATTGTGCTAAACTGGGTAAATTAACGAGCGTTTTCTGTAAAAAACGAAAAAAAACGCTCCCAGCTTATATTTTTGTGGGGCCGGGGGGTTTTATTGGGATTTAATATCTCTCTCACAACAATTAAGTAATCAATTTTCTATTAGTCACAAGATGACAAAAAAATAAAGTAGAGTGTGTGAATAGTGAGGAAGACTTTTAAACCCATCCCTCTCTCTGATTCCCCACACTCACATTTTATTTCTTCTCACCAGAGCCTCCCTTCTTCATTCTCTGTTATGATGGCGATTTGCCCTTCCCCAAGCAGCTCGCTTCTTCTTCTTCATCTACAAATCTAAAACAACTCCAAATCGTAAAATAATCCCACCATGAGACTCCTCTCTTCTTGGGGATCACTCTCCAGTTTTCAAAATTCCAAAAGCTTGCACTCGACCTCCTTATAAGTAGCTCCGACTGAAGGTCCAAGCTGCTCATTTTGAGCTAAAACAACCCTTTGGTTGTTTGAGGTAAGAAATAAGTCCAAACCTCTCCATTTCTAGCCTTTCTTTGGTGTCAAAAAAATACCAACGTTGAACTTCCTTATTCTCCCGTGTCCAGTCGTTTCCATTGGCAAGAAAGGTGCTAGAGTTCTACTTGTTTGCTTCTAAACTCTCCATCCAAAGATTCAAAGGTAATTGAGAAGGGCAAGAATGTGACGAAGACAAAAGGTCAAAGCGGTCCACCCCTTAGACCCCGGCCCAGACCATGAACCTCCTTCAGGACCCTGTTCAGGCTCCAATTTGGACACCAAGCATCAATCCGGGTTCTAGGCCGCATGACCAGGTCCTATATTCCGGCCCCGTACTCTATGACCGGGTCCTATATTCCGGCCCCGCATTCCATGATCGGGTTCCGTATTCCGGCCGCGTACTCTATGACCGGATCCCGCACTCTACACTTTTGGGACCGGAAGGCTTTACAAGGAGAGATGTATCAAAATTAAGGAGGTTGCTCTAATAAAGTGATAACACATGTACAAGGATTAAGAGATAGACTTCAGCCTAGAAAGTCTATAAATAGAGATATGGGGCTCATTTGTAAAGGGACACAAGGTTAGAAGAGAGAGAAAACACTAGAAAGCTCTCTAAAGTTGTAATACCAAAGAAAGTAATAAAGATATTGTCTAGAAGTGGATGTAGGCCGGATTATTGGCCGAACCACTATAACTCTCGGTGTTCTGTACATTTGTGAGATTAGAGGGACAAATTATGTATTTTCATTGGCGCCGTCTGTGGGAAACGAACAGCTAGAGAAACAGCAACCACGATTTATCCACAGGCGAGAGTAATGGTTGGATCAAGGAGAAATGCCGGAGGAATTCGCAGAAAATTCATTCAAATTAACGCTTCGCAAGAGAATGAAAGAAGGAATTCACATCGAGCTTCGATTGAGAAAGGAGGGGATGAATCTGATCGACGTTCAGAAAATCAAGAGAGAGCTACCTCATCGTACGAAGGATTAATTCTCATACAACCATGAAATTCGGGACGCGATTCTAAATCTGGACGCTTCGATGCCACAGAAATCCAAAGTTCATGAAGAGGAGTTTAATATTGATTCCTGATTCTAGCTAACGATTCGCGTTACAAGCCAGAGTCAACTTTCGACTCAACATTAGCAGGCGCACTCAATGTTGGAAACATCGATCATAAAAAGAACGAGAGGCTAAGGAGCATCTTACAAGAAATTTGGGGGATGTCCCAGGCGATTCAGCACAGAGCAATCAGTCAATTCACTGGAAGATTGGGAACAACATTCGAGGAGAATGGTTTCGTCCCTTCATCGAGGCATAATCGGCAAGATTATGCCTAAAGCAACAGTTCGGAGATCTGCTAATCGATCGCTACTCTCAATAGCGGAGAAAGAGCCTGCGGGGGAAGAACCTAGCGCCATATCATCAGAGAAGCAGCAATCAAAATTGCTCAACTGGAAGGGATGATTTTGGCTTAAAGCACAGAGGATTAAATGACTTCGGAAAGCGATTTCAGGAATCAGAAGGAAGAATCCTATCGATTAATGGGGAATGATAAAAAATCAGGAAGCAAAGCCAAATCGACGCTTAATTTCTCCCTTTACTAAAATATTCTTTAATCATTCTTTTGTTTATACTTTAAGAACTTTTATCTCATTCTCAGATTAACTCAGGACCGCAAGTCTTCTTTCCCAAAGAAGGCATTGCTCGCGGCTATGGATTGAGCAAAAGATCCTTCCGGCTGTATACGTCCCGCTCAACTTCGGGAATGTGAAGTAAAAGAAGGGACAGGCATCTCAATTCGGCCGAGTGGCATCAGTTGGAAAGCATGTCAACCAGACGATTGTAGATCCAAAAACCAGACAGACAGATCGATGACGAATAAACATCACGGCTATGCACTGACAACAATCAAACAAAAAAAGAGAGATTCCAAAGCCACTGCGGCTAGAAGTTATTTCAACCAAGTCAGAGGTTAAGGAGTAGGAAATTGTACGCCAATCGACATCAATTTGTTTGAGACCAGGAAAGGATGACCGGAAGCCCACGATCGGAAGACAGTTCGACGTCCATGACCGGAACGCACCTCAGTTCATGACCGGAAGACATCTCTTCTTGTCCAAAAGTCCGGATACACGGTTTGTTAGGTTTACAAGAGTGTGGCCTGAGAGATCTTCATCAGCCGGATGATGGCTAGGCGACCAGGCGCCGTAATTCAAATTCACTATACTAAAGCTCAGTCCGTAATTCAAATTCAGACACCAAGCATCGACACCAGGTGGTATGTTAGTCTCAACCACAGTCTCCTTGACCCGGCGGTGGCCCCCTTGACCGGACGCCCGGACGTAACATTGGCTCCGTCATTCAAGCACTAGTATCGCCCTCGAATTCAGGCTGCAGTAAGCCAATACAATCGAAAGAAGCCACGCCATGATTTGAACCTAGGTGAAATCTTGAAGAGAAACAGAAGTTTTCAAACCGGGCGTCGCGCACATTGACAGGGTGGCATCATCAGGCATTCTTCCGGCAAGAGTGTCGTGCACGTTGGATCCATGACCGGAAGGCAGCCGGATTGCCTTGGCCGCATCAAATTTCCTCAGTCGCATCAGATTTCCTCGGCCGCATCAAGTTGTCTTGGCCGTGTCAAATTTCCTCAGCCGCAGCAGACTTCCTTGGCCACACCGGATTTCCTTGGCCGCAACAGTCTTCCTTGGCCGCACCGGATTGCTTGGCCGCAACAGTCTTCCTTGGCCGCACCGGATTGCTTGGCCGCAACAGTCTTCCTTGGCCGCACTGGATTGCTTGGCCGCAACAGTCTTCCTTGGCCGGACCGGATTACCTTGGCCGCAACAGACTTCCTTGGCCGCACCAGATTTCCGGTGCCGCATCTCAGTCCATGGCCGGACTTCTTTGGCCACACTGATTAGAAAAGATTACCGAAAGTACTATCACCATCAAACTTCAGACTCTTGGCCGCATCATGACCGGAGGGCATCTTCATCCATGACCAGAAAGTGACTCAAAGCACAAGACTGGAAGATTTCCTCAACTCAAAGCCCACTGCGTCTTCCTTCGGGCTAGACCGGAGTCTCAAGCTCAAACTCAAAACGCGAGTTCCCCAAATCATTGGCGATCGACAAAGTTCTACTAAGATAAGTACTTTGATCCTTGAATAAATAGCTTAATATCTGCGATTAATTAAGCATGATTGTCTCTTGTCAAATTTTGAGTTCACACATTTACAGAAGTGCTGCGCAATTACTTCCTGCTTACCCATAATTCTCCTCTGTTGCTAATTTAAAAGGTTCGATCAAACAGATTAGTTGTTCGTGGCATAAATATAAGCATCTGTCAAAATGGGAGAGAGCCTGAGTTGTGAAATCAAAAGCGACGTTTGTTTGAGCTGATTTATCACTTGTTGGGAATAAAAGGCATACAGAGACATAGGTTGAGGTTGCATTTGCTTAGGGTTATTCTGATTAAATCTTTGCTGCTACATATCTTACTCACTTTCCCGATATTTTCCCATTAGTATTGATTAACTGAAACGTGTTTTCTTTTATTAAACAACTTGGCCAAACACTTGCTAATATTTGTTGCTCCATTGATATTCAGGTTTTACTTCTAAATACAAACTGCGACCATTCCTCCCTTATCACTTGATTATCAAATTTATCCTATCAATCAAACTCGGGACCTGAAACATGTTTCCTTAATAGAAACACATCGTTGAGAATTTCTTTGCTGTCCTTTATCTTTTATACATTCACTAACTTCCTCTTCTTTCTAAATCTTTGAAACATGGTTATGTTAATCTTCCCTTCTGATTTGCTTCGGTATAGAGAAATGCAAGTTCCAGCTTTGATTACTCACGTATTCTACTGCTCGGTAATATAACTATGATTATGTTAACAAAATTGATTTCCAGTTGTGCCTTTACCGTTTTAAAAGCTTCTGAAAATTACGTATAAAAACTGCTCCATAATGATTTAACTATAAGTTGCGCTGCTGCTTTAAGCATTCCATGTTAAGCACCATACTTTTACACCCATAAAACAGATATAAGGTCATTCAAGACTTTGCTTCACATTAGTTTCCGCTGTAACAAGATCGCATGTTGATAGATGCATGGTAAAAGATAAACCTTGGTTAGATCATTCAGTCTTTCTCTGAAATGACGTTTTACTTCATTCCTATTACTCATAATTTTCAACAGTTTCAAATCTGTAGGTCTAGTTTGTACTTCATTTGCATTTTCTGCACTTTTGACCCACTGACACAGACTCTTGATTCTTCACTGAACAATCTGTGTTTTGTTTTGACATTTGAACGATCCATATCAGCCAGGGCAGACCCATTTTTACATCTGTTCTGTTATTTATAATTCAAAAGTTGGATTCTGTTAACCTTGGTAGAGTTCTTCACTCCCGTTTCAAAGCTATTCGAATCATCTATCTTGTTGTATTTCGAACTAAATATCTTCGCCCCTAGATAGGACATGTTTTGGCCCCCCTTTTTCAGTCAAATTCATACCCCACTGCTTAGTTCACTAAAAACTTTGTTGAAAGTAACCACCCAAACTATTACGTTTTAAAACTTTATTTACTGGAACAATTTTTTGAGAAAACATCATCTGCTTTGAAAAACTTCCTTTGCATAACCTGGTTGATTAGCCTGATGGGCAGTATTGCTTCTGTTCAAACATATTTTGACTTTTGTTTCTAAAAACAGAATCTCCATTTCAGGGTGTTAAAACTCCCTGGATAGACGTTTAAGTTGGTTTCAGTTTTATTGCTTCCTCTATGGTTTATGTGAGCAGGGTCAAAACATATACTGAAATCTTCCTCAAATCTTTCTAAATTGCAAATGTTCGGCATAAATCTATTTCAAGCTGATTTCTACATAAAGAAATGCACATCATTCTGTTTCTAAATTTTTTACTGCTGCCAAGGAAATCATCTATTGGACAAAACATTTGTCGCGTTCGCCGTGATACCCTATGTTAAAAAGATTTGTATTAACTAGTCAAGCTATTAGTTCTGCACTGAACAACACTTTAGTTTCTGCTCAAGCTTTTGCATGTAACATTTGTTGCATGAGAAACTTAACTTAAAACTGATCTCCAGTAAGCTCTTGAACATTTCTCTCACCGCAAAAGAATTCTTCAGATTGCATTTCTGATATGGTCAGTACAACCAGCTACAGGGTTTGACAAAACCTCATCTGTTTTGGAAACTTCCATTCAGAAAGATATTCTTCTACTGAATTATGACAACCATCGGATACATTTAGACTGTTTAAAATCAAATTGATCCCAGCTGTTTCCTTTGTGCCCAAATTCTCTAATCCTTGTTTTTGCTGCTGTTTAATTCCTAAGAATATTTTCAATCAAAAGGTTCGTTATAAACTGGATAAGCTTCACGCTCTAGATAAAATTGCAAAAGCACTTTTCTGGTCAATTTCATGCTTCTCTATGTGTTAAGAAGCTTTGTCTATTCTCATCAGTATGAAAAACTTTCCAAACCCTTATTTTAGAACTTTAATCTTTCGACTTCATAGTACAGCAATTCAGATCCTTGTTTGAAGTACACTTTTCCTGTTACATTGTTAAAGATGTACAATAATCTGAGTGTGTCATTAGTCTGATCAGATGGTACAACTCCACCTGTCTTTTGTACTTCTTTATGAAACATATTCATTTTCTGAATTTCATTCATTTTTACCATTTATCCAGTCTGAAGCAGCCTCTTAAACTTGTGTTCATGCCCATTCTGTTGCTGCTATTATTATGTTGCGTTTTCATCCCTATGCTGCTATTATTTATCTTTTCCTGAGTCATGTTTTACACACATAAGACCTGTTACACAAACAGCTAGGCCTTTATTTTTTGTCCCTGCTACCAGCCGCTAAATAAATATGCTAAGAGTGGTTTAAAGCTGCGGAAGGTTATTTCTGTTTTGACTATGGTATCCCCTGCTCAATCCTGGTGTACTATGGCGTTTGATTCTAATTAGGTCTGTTTGAACCTGATATAGGTCTCTTAATAAACATAGACAAACCTAGTGCATGCAAACCTCTGATTACCACCACTTTAACCGCTTGGGTAGTGGTTATATTCAACAGGCTGCTAGTACAAACTTTGTTTTAATAGTTTTTCTGGCCATAATTAATTTCTACCTCTGCTCATTTTCACACTGTGCATTCATCCTTTTTTGTCAGATTTTGAGATATAAATAGCACTGTCATACGAGAAGCTTCAGAAGCCTGCCAAGGTCATTGTTGGAGTTGAAAGCACCCGAGACGTCATTCTTCAGTCTGTTAGACCTTATCAGCAGAGGACTGTCTTTAAGTTCACTCAGAAACATCCCCACTATTGCATTCTGCAATAAGTGCAAGCTATTTTAAGCGGGTTCCGGGTGGGCAATTTGGATTTTGCTGCTACATTACTATGAAACACTTCTTGACATGTTTCCATTATTTCAAAAGCCTCTGAAGGTATGGATAAAAGTATTATCAAAATCCATGGCGCTTTCATAGGCCCTCTGGTCCATGACGCTTTCATAGGTCCTCTGGTAAAAAGTAACACCTACAGGCTATCACGCCTTGAAAAGTAACACCTACAGGCTATCACGCCTTGAAAAGCAACACCTACAGGCTATCATGCCTTGAAAAGTAACACCTACAGGCTATCACGCCTTGAAAAGTAACACCTACAGGCTATCACGCCTTGAAAAGCAACACCTACAGGCTATCACGCCTTGAAAGTAACAACTTGGGCTATCATGCCCGGCCAACGTGCCAACTTGGGCTATCATGCCCGGCCATCGTGCCAACTTGGGCTATCATGCCCGGCCATCGAGCCAACAAAAAAACCCATCTCTGGACCCATCAGGAGCTCTGGTCGCCTGTAATGGGTGCATTGTTAGGTGTGGGACGCCGCACCATACTTGAATCACAAGTACCATCCTTTGGCTAGCATAAGCAAAGTTGGGAAAATATATTATCTTTTGTTCTCCCTTTAAGGGAACTATCATCCTTTGGCTAATAAAAGCAAAAGATTTAATCATCATATTATTTCACCCTTTCAAAAAGGGAATGGTTCTTATTAAAAGAACCATTGGTCTTCTTTATGAAGATCTTATTGTGGACTTCTGGACTTCTGGATTTCTGGTCTTCTTAAATATTATATATCAGAACATCAAGGGATCCATCCATGAAGATTTTATGGGACCCATCCATCAAGACATATTATCTCAAAGACTTATGTCCCGGAATTTCCAATTTATCAGATTCATAAGAAAGACACTTGTGGGACTTTTGGTTGTACTAAATGTACCGATTTTTTGTAAGTTCATGTTTTTGTAAAAACTAAAGAAAAAGAACTTGTGGGACTAGGAGATAGGAGAAAGGAAAAGTAGAAAGAATGTAAATTTTTATCTTTCTTTTTGTAAGTTCCACTTTTTTAAGTAGGAAAAAGTAGAACTTGTGGGACTGATGAGAAGGGCAAGAATGTGACGAAGACAAAAGGTCAAAGCGGTCCACCCCTTAGACCCCGGCCCAGACCATGAACCTCCTTCAGGACCCTGTTCAGGCTCCAATTTGGACACCAAGCATCAATCCGGGTTCTAGGCCGCATGACCAGGTCCTATATTCCGGCCCCGTACTCTATGACCGGGTCCTATATTCCGGCCCCGCATTCCATGATCGGGTTCCGTATTCCGGCCGCGTACTCTATGACCGGATCCCGCACTCTACACTTTTGGGACCGGAAGGCTTTACAAGGAGAGATGTATCAAAATTAAGGAGGTTGCTCTAATAAAGTGATAACACATGTACAAGGATTAAGAGATAGACTTCAGCCTAGAAAGTCTATAAATAGAGATATGGGGCTCATTTGTAAAGGGACACAAGGTTAGAAGAGAGAGAAAACACTAGAAAGCTCTCTAAAGTTGTAATACCAAAGAAAGTAATAAAGATATTGTCTAGAAGTGGATGTAGGCCGGATTATTGGCCGAACCACTATAACTCTAGGTGTTCTGTACATTTGTGAGATTAGAGGGACAAATTATGTATTTTCAGTAATCTCCCAATATAAACCCTAAATCAACTCTTGCAAATCCTAGGTGTGATTTGAGAAATTGGGAACTTATTAGCCTTGCTGTGTAACCCTTAGTGTGGGGGGGGGGGGGGGGGGAAAGCATGGCCGATTGGACAAGAACAGAGAGGGAAAGATCAAGAAAGAAAGAGGTGAAGCAAGGAAGAATAAACAAGGGAAACCCTAAGAGGATCGTGTGAGAACCGAGCATGGTGAGATGACACGGTAAAGTAACACCCCGGTGAAAGGTTTGATTTTCTCATACTCCGCGTGCTAACCGAGTTACGTTGATTTGTGTGTTTGTGTGCCGGCTTAATCAAGATTAAAGCATGAAAATAATCCATTGTTTGATATGTATGCCTTGTTGTATGTGAATGAGCTAACATACTTGTATGCCGGTGTGGTCTAACATAGTGTATGGACCGACTCGTAGTAAGTAACGTTTGGCTAGAGACCCATAGATCGGGTCGATGCTTATGATAACGAAAACGTGCAAACACACAAACTATTCGTAAAGTATAACGATAACGCAAACATATGAACTCCCTAGAATGTGAGGAGGAGAAGTGGTTGAGTAAATACCCGATAATGGTTAGAAAACCACATTGAAACAATCCACGAAACAAATGAGAGTGGAAAGATAAGTGAACCTCCTTCAAGAGGATTTAAGTTAGTTCGAAGATGTGAACTAGTGAAGAAGGTAAAAGAGACCTGAGGGATTAGTAGCTCCCTTGAGACATGGTCGACCTCCTAAACGAGGATTTTACTTGATATATGCAAATAACCGAAAGTATGAGTAAAGTAAATGTATGGGTAACTCTTAAAACCTAAGATTAACCAAACTTAAGTAATGTTCCCAAGGTCATTAGAAACATCGAGAGTGATGCTTCTAGACTAATATACATAATATTATTATAACTCCGAGAGAGGAGTGTATGGGAATGTAAGTAGTCCGAGAGTAGTCGGACCTATGTAAAAAGAGATAGGAACTAAGAGAGAGTTCCGAGAGCTAGTTGAACCTTCCACCATGCTAGACCCAGAGTAGGGTTGAAAACGGGGGAGTAAGACTATGCTCGAGAGCCATGAGTTTTGGCTTAAGTATGTATTAAGAGTGACAAGCGTGACGTAGGAGACCTGTAGTGTCTCGAGAATCTACAAGAGCTTGAGTATAAATAACCCAAGAGTGTGGGTGAGATAATGAGTATAAGTAACCCGAGAGAATGGGTGAGTATAGAATGGGTAACCCAAGAGAATGGGTGAGTATAAGAATAAGTAACCCGAGAGAGCGGGTGTGAGTCAGAGTGAGTAACCAAGGCAAAGTGAGGTATAACCTCAAGGCCTAAGACTAAAATGATTTAACTAACAACCTTGTTATGTTAGTTAGGGATTGTATCCCACGATTGATTATTGAAACCTTGTGTAGTGTACATATATAATGTATTACTATGTTGCATGTCGATTGAATTAAAATGAACTCCATGCTCTCGACAAAAGTAGTCGGCGTACCCGGTTAGCGCTCGGGGTATGCGAATTTCATATGCAGCGTTAAGGTGAGCCCCTAGGGGCAACGTGTTTATTTTCAGGTACACCGAAGATGTTACCGTTCGAGAGTAGGACAGGGTCGGTGCGAGGCATGGGTAGTTAGATTTATTTACTTATGTATTGAACGAGGTGTAAGACCGAATATGTTATCGGCATCCATATAATGTAGACTCGGTATAGTAAGAAATGATTTGAGTAAAGTGTTTGTATTGTGTATTCGGTTGTTCCAGTCCATCAGACCGTTACTGTATGTGAGTTAGGCCTGGTTAGCCACGAGGGTGGCTAACGGCGTTGTATCACCCTCTGTTGTATTTAGAGTTCCGCTGCAAGTTTAATGGTGAATTGTGACAGTTTAAGAGGTAATGACGAGATTAACAGTTGGGGTGTTACATTTTAGGTAGTCAGCACCTTAGAATAGCTCGACAAAATCTAGGATCTTCTGTAGCGTTTCAGAAAAGAGGAGTAGACTTATCAAAGGTGGACAAATTTTGGGGTATCACTCAAGCATCAACTAGTCTTTTCAGTCTCATAACAAAGTCTAGTTGAAGGGGGGCAATTGTTATACCCAAAATTTGGACCCTCGGGAAGGGCCCAAGCGCACAAATGCGAATACAAGGGCAATGAAACACCCCTACTTAATTAAATATTGATTAAGCATATAATCAATTAAATTAAGGCCTAAACATGCCTTGAAAATAAATTAAACCCAACAAAGTTGGACCGAAAACAAGAATTACACCCTTTAACCTTTTACGGTGAATAAATATCCAAACGACTTCCGTTCGACCAAAATTTTTAACCTGAGCCTTATAACAATAAATGAACACATTAAAACTGTTTCCAAGGGAAACCAAGCTTAGAAACTCATTGGGACACAAAATGTACACCAAACTTCCTTAAAGCACATTTTGTGAGATTGTCTCCAAAATGGGTTCTATTTAATTCTAGGGTCTTAAATACCCTTAAATATACTAATGTGACATAACGTACCACATTAAAATGTATAAATCAAGTTTTACAAAATAACCAAAAATATGTGCATTGTTTTGTGGACAATAACCAAATAGTGCAAAAATAACATTTAATCACTTAATCATGTAGATTGTAACACCCTAACCCGAAATCCAATAAACTGAACGGCGATCACTCCCAAATAAAATACATCTGCAGTGGAAATAAATACAACAACGGGCAGTATTACAATGCCGTTGGCCACCCTTGTGACCAACAAGGCTAAGTCCAAATACAATCTCCAAAAGTCACGGTCTGAATACGAATACAATTCGAGATACTAGGAATCAGCTGAAATGTAAAATACTTAAATAAAAACAAATGTCTAAGGAAGGACTCCCATAGCTTGAATCTACCCCACCTACACTCGGTGTGGTAATCTTCTTAACTTCAGGTACCTGAAAAATGGGGGGTGCCCAAAGGGGCTCAGCAAACAATGCTGGTATGGAAAACGTGCAGCCCATCGTCTACCGGGCCACACCAACTACTTTGTCGAATACATGCAGTTCATTTTTATAAAGCTGTAAACAAGCATAGTCTGATAATAACAAGTATCCATACAAAGACAATAATGTCACATAGAACAAGACACAGAAGGTCGTGTTAGCTGAACAAAAATTCTTTAATGATAGTCGGTCCACACAATGGGACTGACAGGTATAACTGAATATCTTAAATAGTGGAGGTATAGTGACCTCGTTATGATTGAAAGGTTGGGTAAAAAATCCCCAGGAGATAACGTAGTTAAACCCTGAACTGAGAGGCGTGGGAAATAGAATCCCACTAGAGGAATGAAGTCTTCCTCAAACTGAAGGGCATTAGAAACCCGGGAGGAATAGAGTCTTCCTCCCAACTGAAAGTTCCGTCGCGACGTAGATAGGAGACGACCTGAGACAGGTACAGCTACTGTAGCATGCATGGCCAGATCCAACTGGGCTCCTCGTTCTCGTAGTATAGAGATGTTAAGTGTCATATAAAGACATTAAACAAGAACACAATGTGTATTGTCAATTATCACGTTTAGGATAATGACGTTTGTTATAAAGTGAAGTTAGTGAGAGACTTGAGTACAAGTCCTCGGTATACTGAAGCGCAGGTATTTAATCCACTGGTATAGTAGTGTTTGTATGCGTGGGACATACACGTAGTAGTCAGCATCATTCACGCACATAAATAATACAACAGCGCACAAGAGTAAACAACATTTTACATAATTATCTTGGTCGTTAATTCAAACAACAGATAGCACACAAGCCGGTGTAATCCGGTAGAAAACAGGTTGCAGAATCCCATACCGTTCACCGTAGTTTGCAGTTGATTATACCCTGGTCAACGTCTGGTCAAACAAAGTCCTAGAATAGGATTAACTGAGAGGGTTAATTTATGTTACCCTTATATAATAATCTTATTGGATCTTTCAACAAATCTCGTATTTGTCATTTCATGTGAGGTTTATTTCTTTTAATCACCTCATGATTTAATGTATAACTTATTTGTTATTCCTTTTTGATCTATTTATAAATCCTTTAATGTACATATATGTATTCATATATTCATGTACTATATTTGTTGTTTATTTTAATTGTCTAAGTGACATAACAACTTATAATTTTCTTAACTATATTTAAATGTCTTTCAATGACATAATATTCTTATAATCTCATTATCCTCCTTTTTGTCATGAATAATATTTATTGTTCCCCTTTTAACTTCCTTATAACTATATAAGTCATAGTTATAATTCCATAATTCCTTTAATTAAATTCTTTCTTCTAATTCCTCAAAATATCCATATAGGACTTATATTATTTAAATCTAAATTCTTACCTTATATTTCGGTTATTTACAAAACAACCACATTAATTCATAAACTTTATATTTGAATTCTAATCTCATTATATTATAGAGTTTTAACTTCTTATTTAGCTAAATTACATAGTCACACTAATATTTTAGTATATAGCTTTTAAGTACTATAACTTTCAAAAATAACAACTTAGCCCCTTAAATTCTCGGCAATAATAATTTATTCCTATAATTACAATTTAACCACAAAATCTTATTAACTTTACATAATGCCTTATAAACTATAGTTTTAATTTAATTCTCCATAAATACCGAATATATATATATAAATTCTTAAATTACCAAACTAACCCCAAGTAATTCGGCTTTGGTCTTGAACTCTCCATTAATTACATTTTCACCCCAAAACTTTATAATAACTTCTTAATGACTTATAAACTAAAGTCTAAATATATAATTCCTCAAAATTTCAAAGGTGAGCCTAATAAATCTCTTAATTATGAATTGGCCCCTTTTTATGTTCTAAACTTTCATAACAACTTTTATACATTACATAATAGCCCAAAACTTAATAAAATGTTATTTTAACACTTGTTTAAATTAAATCTAAAATTCATAAACTTAATTCCTAACCTTATATTATATTATAATTTCACCAAATATCCCTTTAGCTCTCGGCTTTCACAATATATACACTAAATTTTGTAAAAATTACATTTAAGCCTCTTAACTTAATTAATTAGCCATTAAGCACTAATGAAATATTTTTAGCTCACCAAACTTTGTGATATAAGTTTATATACCTAAGTAGGTCATTAATACCTATTTATCAATTAGTACATTCGGCCATATTTATTTGGTGACCATATAGTATATAAAAGTGGATTTATATGTCATAATAATTATACATAAATTCATAGGAGTTATATAACTCATGTAAAAATTATTGTAATGTCTTATATAATTCTTAGCTCAAAAATAAGCATTTTTGCCCTTGATAATTCGGCTTGAATTAATATGTAACATAACTAAATTTTATGACACAAAATGTGTCTTAAGGTAAATATTTTCTATATAAGTTATAGATTGTATTTTTGGCACATAATACCATATAGTTTCGGTTTTAATAAACCTAGGAGATGTACATAATTTTTGTATAATTTTTAGAAGCTTAACAAAGCTTATAACATAAGGATTTAATTAGTAAACTTACTTCTTAACAAGGTGGTTAAGTGCTTGAACTCTTGAATCTCCAAGCTTTCTCCAAGGAAATTTTGATGCTCCACTTCGGTTATATGCAAGTGGTGTAGGAGTTTTAGGAGTTAGATCTTGAATAAAGATCTTAAGTAGATTTGTAAGTAGTTTTACAAGGATTTACCTTAGACTTTTCTCCTTATGAATTCGGCACTCCTAAGGTGGATGAAGAACAAATTTTCCTTCATCAAAATGAAGAAGAAAGGAACCTTAGAAGAAGTAGAACTTGGTTACACATAAAAATGTGCTTTAAGGATTTTCAAGCATTAAAACTACCTTAAGATAACCTTGAGATGCTCCTTGGATTAATGTTGGTTTGAACAACCTCCTTGGTGAACTAAGTGATGCCGAACTCTTGTTGTTATGCTGGGAAGAGTTTTGCTTCAAGGTTTGACAAGTAATGCTAGGAAATTACCTTAAAGATGAAGATAGAAGTTAAAACTCCATTAATGGACTTAAGAGCTTCAAAGGAAGAAGATGAAGCAAGAAGAGAGAGCTAGGTAGCTTACCAATTCGTGGATGAAGAGGGCAAGGAGAAGAATGAGACTCACGAATTGTATAAGGTAAGAAAATGCATTTGGAATTTGATTTTTGCTTTGTCAATTTTAATGTCAAATGACTTTACTTTTCCTTAGTTTATTACATGGTTTATTGGCTCAATAAATGCCCATGTTCTCTGCATAATTTTGTGCATGTGGTGTGTGACAAGGCAAGAGTTGGAAAAAACATGATTGTGAGCTAGAAGACAAGGTAATTTAGGTAAGTTATTCTTTTGATTTTTCTAAGTTAGGCTTGTCTTCTTCCTCCCTTGTAGAGTCACGAATTCAAGGGTCAAATGGGGTGTCTTAATTGACATTGAAGAGCCAAGTACAAGCATGTTAGGTCACATGGAAAAGATGGAATCTAGAAAAGTGAATTCTAGATCTACTTTTTGCTTTTTCTCATTTGTTTTTGTTCTAGCTCACATGGCCTTATTCCATGGCATAATTTCGACAGCTTTCTGGTCATATGAGACCTACATACTTTGACATTAAGTAACGCAACACATGGGAAGGTGAGTCACCATGTATTAAACCTTTTATAAACTTTAAAGGCAAATTTTATACTAGTTTTTGCTCTAAAATTCGGCCCCTATAGAGAGCCTTGTTGACTAGTCACACCAACTGATTTAGAAGGTCATTTTAACCATATTTAATATTACCAATTCGTGGCATGTCAAAAACTACATGGCAATTGCGTAAAACGCGTTTCGTGACACCCGAAGGTGTGTTTTTGTGCTCTAAGGAAATTTTGGGAAACGAATTGTTTTATGAGTTCCAAGTGTTTGTAAACACTTATTATGGTAAATAAACATATATTAAGATGTTACATTGGGTTATATGGGGTTATATCAACCCATGACATAATTTATGGGCCATCGGGACACACCCGGGCAAAAAGGAGCGCTAAGAAATCCTCCTGTTGTTTTTGCTGAATTATGAGAAACCACTTCGTGGGTTTCTCTTTATAATGGTTAATAATGATGTTAGGAACTCAAGGAATTAATTTTATAGGAGTTCGTGCCACCTCGGCACTCCTCCGGACTTTTCGTGCTTTAAGGGGCGTGCGTGAGCACTCCCGAGCGTTTTGCGTTTTTGACTGAATGTAGCTTAGGGAATATATTTATATATTCATATAATAATTGTATGACCATTTGGTTTGAATATTAGAGGGTCATACAAGGTCATGTTGACCATATGCTTCTAAGGCGTTTTAGCGTTTATGGAGAAACGACTGTTTTTACGTAACGTACTCATGCATGGGTTTGCATGCGTACGTGAAATGATTTATAATAGGATTATTTTCCATTAAATAATGGATTAATAATATTAATTAGATTTGGGGTATTTCAATCTACCCCCCTTAAAAAGGACTTCGCCCCGAAGTCTCATATCTAAATTATAAGGTTGGGGGAATCAAGTTCCACTAAGTATCCACAACTCGATCTAGTTTTTAGGGATCAAGTCCCAAGTCTCTATATTCCTAAGTTCACAGTGCACATCAAAAACAAACAGGAATACTTTGGAACAATATAGTGTAATGTAATAACACAGTCGCTTTTCATATCAAATAGTGTAGTGTAATGCACATGAACTTTTCATTGTAGTGTAACAAAGTACACACCAAACAAGTAGAAGTACAAAGTACATTCAGATACAGTGTTACACAAGAACACATACAAGACAAAGTGCCACTGATATATACTGAACAGTGTTACATAAGAACACATACAAGACAGAGTGTCACTGAAATGCACCAAAGTGTAACAAAAAGCATACTAAATTCTCAAACGAAAAAGGCTCTACCCCCCAAAAAAAGAGGGGTACGCCCCGTACCCTAGACTAAAGTGTCTAGTCGGTAAATAATGAGGGAAACTTCGCTCGCATATCAGCTTCTAGTTCCCATGTGGCCTCTTCCACATCGTGGTTTGACCAAAGAACTTTTACGAGACTCATAGATTTGTTTCGAGTATCTCGTGTCTTTCTGTCTAAGATTCGTTGCGGTGTTTCCACATACCGCATTGTTGGTTCTAATGAGAGTGTTTCTGGTTGTAGAACATAAGAAGGATGAGGCATGTATTTCTTAAGCTGAGACACATGAAAAACATTATGTACTTTGCCCAACTCAGCTGGCAAATTAAGTCGATATGCCACAAGGCCACCCGCTCTATGATAGCGTAGGGTCCTACAAATTTCGGGCTTAGCTTGCCCTTTTGCCCAAATCTGAATACACCCTTCATGGGTGAAACTCGTAGAAATACCTGGTCGCCAACCGCGAACTCAAGGTCTCGTCGCCTCTCATCAGCATATGATTTCTGTCTGTCTTGTGCTGCTTTCATGTTACTTCTGATTTGTTGTACTTCTGCCTGGACTTGCTCTAAGTACTCAGGCCCAATGGTGACGGTCTCACTAGACTCGTCCCAGCACAATGGTGTGCGACATGGTCTGCCATATAAGGCTTGGAAAGGTGACATCTGTATAGAGGCGTGATAGCTGTTATTGTATGCAAACTCGATGAGATGTAATCTATCTATCCATCTGCCCTGGAAATCCAAGGCACATGCTCGTAGCATGTCCTCTAAGGTCTGAATAGTTCTCTCTGACTGACCATCTGTCTGAGGGTGAAATGCTGTGCTAAGCTTCAACTCAGTGCCAAGTGCCTCGCGAGTAGCTCGCTAGTATCGTGAGAGAAATCTAGTGTCTCGATATGAAACAATAGTCTTTGGTACTCCATGATGTCTGATAATCTCATGCTCAAATAGTTCTGCTAACTTTGGCACTTTCCAAGTGTCCTTCATTGGAATAAACCTAGCAACCTTAGTCAGTCGATCAACAACAACCCAAATCATATTAAGGCCTCCTCTCGTAGATGGTAGTCCCACCACGAAGTCCATGGAGATATCATAAAACTTCCACTCTGGAACTGGCATAGACTGTACCATACCTCCTGGTCGTCTATGTTCGAATTTCACTTTCTGACAAGTGGGACATCGAATCACATATTCTGTCACGTCGCCTTCATACCACTCCACCAGAAATACCTCTTCAGATCTTTGTACATCTTAGAAGCTCCTGGATGGACAGATGTGGAAGAAGTGTGGGACTCTCGAAGAATATGCTCCTTAATATCTGTGCTGTGTCCCTAGGAATACACAATCTGCCCTTCAATCTGATTAGTCCATCATCATGTAGCTGAAACTCATATTTTCCACCCTCAAATGTACCGTCAGACAACTTCTGACTGATCTCCATCATTCGCTGATCACTTTGCTGTGCTCTACGTATGTCGTCCATAAGACTCGAGCTAGCCACAATGGCATTTAGGGAATGTGCTCGTCGACTCAGTGCGTCTGCTACAACATTAGCTTTCCCTTCTTTGTACTGCAAATCAATATCATAGTCCTTAAGAAATTCAACCCATCTTCTTTGTCTCATGTTTAACTCCTTCTGGGTGAATACATACTTCAAACTCTTGTGATCCGAATATACGGTCATCTGGACACCATACAGGTAGTGGCGCCAGATCTTCAATGCAAAAACAATAGCTCCAAGCTCCAAGTCGTGTGTGGGATAGTTTTCCTCATGTTTCTTCAACTGTCGGGAAGCGTAGGCGACTACCTTCCCATTCTGCATGAGTACACACCCTAATCCTCTGCCTGATGCATCACAGTAAACTTCATAACCCTCTGTGCCTTCAGGTATAGTCAAAACTGGTGCTGATGTCAAGGCATTCTTCAAAAGCTCGAATGAGGTCTCACATTCAGTAGTCCATGTGAAAGGTGCGTCCTTCTTCATTAAGCTGGTCATAGGTTTGGCTATTTTGGAGAAGTCTCTGACAAACCTTCTGTAGTATCCTGCTAAACCAAGGAAACTCCTGATGTCCGTAACTGTCCTTGGCCTAGGCCAAGTGCGAACTGCTTCTATCTTTGCTGGATCCACTGCGATCCCAGCATCTGAGATGACATGTCCTAGAAAGGAAACTCTATCCAACCAAAACTCACATTTGGAGAACTTAGCATAAAGCTGGTTCTCCCTTAAGATCTCAAGTACGTGTCGGAGGTGACTCTCGTGCTCTTCCTTAGACTTTGAATAAATGAGGATGTCATCGATGAATACAACCACGGTTATCCAACTGCTCTCTAAATAATGTGTTCATCAAATCCATGAAGACTGCAGGTGCATTTGACAAGCCAAAAGGCATAACTGTAAACTCATAGTGGCCATACCGTGTTCTGAATGCTGTCTTTTCTATGTCTTGCTCCCTGATGGGTATCTGATGGTAGCCTGATCTCAAATCGATCTTCGAAAACACTTTTGCTCCTCTTAACTGATCAAACAAGTCATCAATCCGTGGTAGTGGATATTTATTCTTCACTGATATTGCATTAAGTTCCCTGTAATCAATACATAGCCGAAGGCTTCCATCCTTCTTTTCACAAAAAGCACTGGTGCTCCCCAAGGAGATACGCTAGGTCGTATGTATCCCTTGTCCAATAAATCTTTTAGCTGCTCCTTCAGCTCAGCCATCTCTGCTGGTGCCATACGGTACGGTGCCTTAGCTATGGGACCGGTACCTGGTAGTAATTCGATGGAGAACCCTACCTCTCTGGATGGCGGTAAGCCTGGAAGTTCCTTTGGAAAAATATCTGGAAACTCCGACACCACTGGCATAGCTGAATCAAAATCAGGGTCATGCTCTACATCCTGAACATAGCATAAATATACTTCATTCTGCTTCCTGAAGTGCTTGTACATAAACATAGCAGATATAACTTTTATAGACGGTGCTCTAGGGCTTTGACGGTAAGATACGGTAGATATTGCTCCTGATGGGCTCTTAAGCAACAGTCTGCGCTCTGCACAAAGAATGCGGCCTCTGTGCCGCCCCAGCCAGTCCATCCCGGCTATAACATGCTTGTCCTTGGCTCTTCAATGTCAATTAAGACACCCCATTTGACCCTTGAATTCGTGACTCTACAAGGGAGGAAGAAGACAAGCCTAACTTAGAAAAATCAAAAGAATAACTTACCTAAATTACCTTGTCTTCTAGCTCACAATTATTTCCTTTCCAACTCTTGCCTTGTCACACACCACATGCACGAAATTATGCTGGAAAGGAGGCTTTTATTGAGCCAATAAACCATGTAATAAACTAAGGAAAAGTAAAGTCATTTGACATTAAAAATTGACAAAGCAAAAATCAAATTCCAAATGCATTTTCTTACCTTATACAATTCGTGAGTCTCATTCTTCTCCTTGCCCTCTTCATCCACGAATTGGTAAGGCTCCCTAGCTCTCTCTTCTAGCTTCATCTTCTTCCTTTGAAGCTCTTAAGTCCATTAATGGAGTTTTAACTTCTATCTTCATCTTTAAGGTAATTTCCTAGCATTTCTTGTCAAACCTTGAAGCAAAACTCTTCCTAGCATATCAACAAGGGTTCGGCATCAATTAGTTATCCAAGGAGGTTGTCCTAACCAACATTAAACCAAGGAGCATCTCAAGGTTATCTTAAGGTAGTTTTCAAGCTTGAAAATCCTTAAAGCACATTTTATTGTGTAACCGATTTCAATCTCTTCTAAGGCTCTTTTCTTCTTCATTTTTCATGAAGGAAAACTTGTTCATCATCCACCATTAGTGAGCCGAAATTATAAGGAGAAAAGCTTAAGGTAAATTCTTTTAAAACTACTTACAAATCTACTTAAGATCTTTATTCAAGATCTAACTCCTAAACTCCTTCACCACTTGTATATAACCGAAGTGGAGCATCAAAATTCCTTGTAGAAAGCTTGGAGATTCAAGAGGAGTTCAAGCACTTTAACCACCTTTGTTAAGAAGTAAGTTTACTAGTAAATCTTTATGTTATAAGCTTTGTTAAGCTTCTAAAAATTATACAAAAATTATGTACATCTCCTAGGTTTATTAAGACCGAAACTATATGGTATTATATGCCAAAAATACAATCTATAACTTATATAGAAAATATTTACCTTAAGACACATTTTTGTGTCACAAAATTTAGTTATGTCACATATTAATTCAAGCCGAATTATCAAGGGAAAAAAATGCTTATTTTTGAGCTAAGAATCTATATAAGACATTACAATAATTTTTACATGAGTTATATAACTCCTATGAATTTATGTATAATTATTATGACATATAAGTCCACTTTTATATACTATATGGTCACCAAATAAATATGGCCGAATGTACTAATTGATAAATAGGTATTAATGACCTACTTAGGTATATAAACTTATATCACAAAGTTTGGTGAGCTAAAAATATTTCATTAGTGCTTAAATGGCTAATTAATTAAGTTAAGTGGCTTAAATGTAATTTTTACAAAATTTAGTGTATATATTGTGAAAGCCGAGAGCTAAAGGGTATTTGGTGAAAATTATAATATAATATAAGGTTAGGAATTAAGTTTATGAATTTAGATAATTTAAACAAGTGTTAAAATAACATTTTATTAAGTTTTGGGCTATTATGTAATTTATAAAAGTTGTTATGAAAGTTTAGAACATAAAAAGGGGCGAATTCATAATTAAGAGATTTATTAGGCTCACCTTTGAAATTTTGAGGAATTATATATTTATACTTTGTTTATAAGTCATTAAGAAGTTATTATAAAGTTTTGGGGTGAAAATGTAATTAATGGAGAGTTCAAGACCAAAGCCGAATTTTGGGGTTAGTTTGGTAATTTAAGAATTTATATATATATATTCGGCATTTATGGAGAATTAAAATTAAAACTATAGTTTATAAGGCATTATGCAAAGTTTATAAGGTTTTGTGGTTAAATTGTAATTATGGGAAATAAAATATTATTGCCGAGAATTTAAGGGGCTAAGTTGTTATTTTTGAAAGTTATAGTACTTAAAAGCTATATACTAAAATATTAGTGTGACTATGTAATTTAGCTAAATAAGAAGTTAAAACTCTATAATATAATGAGATTAGAATTTAAATATAAAGTTCATGAATAATGTGGTTGTTTTGTAAATAACTGAAATATAAGGGTAAGAATTTAGATTTAATAAATATAAGTCCTATATGGATATTTGAGGAATTAGAAGAAAGAATTTTAATTAAAGGAATTATGGAATTAGAACTATGGCTTATATAGTTATAAGGAAGTTAAAGGAAAACAATAAATATTATTTATGACTAAAAGGAGAATAATGAGATTATAAGAATATATGTCATTGTAAGACATTAAATATAGTTAAGAAAATTATAAGTTGTTATGTCCCTTAGACAATTAAAGTAACAACAAATATAGTGCATGAATATATGAATACATATATGTACATTAAAGGATTTATAAATAAATCAAAAAGGAATAACAAATAAGATATACATTAAATCATGAGGTAATTGAAAGAAATAAACCTCACATGAAATAACAAATACGAGATTTGTTAAAAGATCCAATAGAATTATTATATAAGGGTAACATAAATTAACCCTCTCAGTTAATCCTATTCTAGGACTTTGTTTGACCAGACGTTGACCAGGGTATAATCAACTGCGACCTACGGTGAACGGTATGGGATTCTTGCAACCTGTTTTCTACCGGATTACACCGGCTTGTGTGCTATCTGTTATTTGAATCAACGACCAAGATAATTAATGTAAACTGTTGTTTTACTCTTGCACACTGTGGTATTATTTTATGTGCGTGAATGATGCTGACTACTACGTGTATGTCCCACGCATACAAACACTACTATACCAGTGGATTAAATACCTGCGCTTCAGTATACCAAGGACTTGTACTCAAGTCTCTCACTAACTTCACTTTATAACAAACGTCATTATCCTAAACGTGATAATTGACAATACACATGGTGTTCTTGTTTAACGTCTTTATATGACACTTAACAATTATATTCGAGAATGAGGAGCCCAGTTGGATCTGGCCATGCATGCTACGGGAGTTGTACCTGTCTCAGGTCGTCTCCTACTACGTCGCGACGGAACATTCAGTTGGGAGGAAGACTCTATTCCTTCCGGGATTCAAATGCCCATCAGTTCAGTTTGAGGAAGACTTCATTCCTCTAGTGGGATTCTATTTCCCACGCCTCTCAGTTCAGGGTTTAACTACGTTATCTCCTGGGGTTTTTATACCCAACCTTTCAATCTTAACGAGGTCACTATACCTCCACTATTTAAGATATTCAGTTATACCTGTCAGTCCCATTGTGTGGACCCGACAGCTATCAGACATTTCAGTTCAGCTAACTTGACCTTGTGTCTTGTTCTATGTGACATTATTGTCCTTGTATGGATACTTGTTATCATCAGACTATGCTTGTTTACAGCTTTATAAAAATGAACTGCATGTGTTCGACAAAGTAGTTGGTGTGGCCCGGTAGACGATGGGCTGCACGTTTTCCATACCAGCATTGTTGCTGAGCCCCTTTGGGGGCACCCCCATTTTTCAGGTACCTGAAGTTGAGAAGATTACCACACCGAGTGTAGGTGGGGTAGATTCAAGCTATGGGAGTCTTCTTCTAGACATTTATTTTACTTAAGTATTTTACATTAGAGTTTGATTCCTAGTATCTCGGATTGTATTCGTGTTCAGACCGTGACTTTTGGAGATTGTATTTGGAGTTAGCCTTGTTGGTCAAAAGGGTGGCCAACGGCATTGTAATACCGCCCGGTTGTTGTACTTATTTCCGCTGCAGTTGTATTTTATTTGGGAGTGATCGCCGTTCAGTTTATTGGATTTCGGGTTGGGGTGTTACATAGATGGTCAGATGTACTCTTGACCTTGGATGTCATTTCCGCCAATATAAAGCTGGTAGCCCTGCTAGTACCGTCCCCATATGTAAGTAAATAAGACTCACTACCTATGTCTTATTCAATTAGTATTGGTATGTTTTTTCTTATAATATTAACTAAACAGCTTATCACTTCATTTTTATGCCACCAAAGCCGATTGATAAGGACAGATTTCTAGCTATATACTGACCGGTTACAAAACAAATAAACATGACACATCAAGCTACTCTATAAAGCAATAATTGGTACACTTTACATAATATTAAACTAATACCTTATCTTTTCCACCTTGACCATTATCGTCCGTTTCTACCTGCAGAAACCACCGAGTGCACACCTCAAATATGAATACTCCTATGACATGAATTTACATGATATATATATTGGCATTGTAAACAGAAGAGTACATACGCTTGCACATATCAAAGTATTCTCTGTTACAAGCACACGTTTCTATCCATTCTAACACCCATTAACCCATCTTACCCGACAGCACCTATACGGAATTCCCAAAATAGCTAGAAAAGATGTACCTTACTCATACCAACCCACACCTACTACCACTCTCACAACCGTTTCTTTTTCCTCATATCGGTACCTTACTCTTCTTCTTCCCACGTAAATCCAACCTCATCCCATGCTGCTCCCTAACCGAGAGTCTGTCCCAGCCTCTTTCGTTTGCTGCTCTAGAACCGAGAGCCACCGTCGACTTCCATGGCTACTACTATCTGCAGTAGGTGAGTGTTTTAGACTAAAAAAAAATAACCATTCTTCTCCTCTTACTCTCCTCGCTTCAATGAGCCAAACAACCTCCATTTTTTTACCCAGTAAAACAACTTAAGATGGTGCTGGAAGTAGTGTTGTTCCTCGGCTGAAATCAGGAGAAGAAAAGGGAAGCAAGTTCCCTCACTCTCTTACGGTGGAAAAACTAGAGAAGAAAAGGGAGTATGAATTAGCTAAACAAGGTAAAACCCTGCACAACCCAACTCATTCTTTCCTTCTCATTTCCGGTAAAGGACCCAGCTCCTTCTAAGCTCCTCTCCTTGGTCCTTCAAGTACAGAAAGCAGAGGAAAAACCCAGCTCACATATCTGATCAGTTTGGTAAGAAAATTCCACTGCCTTTCCCTCCTGGGTATGCCGATGATATACTCTAGCCTCTTTATTTATTTTCTTCCCTCTTTCCTTGTTTCAGTCCTAGTACAGCAGCATAGAAACACAACATCAACGAGCTAGAACTTCTTGCCTCTTTCTTCTTCTTTTCCAGTCTGCAACCAGCAAGTCTTTTTTTTTTGTTTCCTCCATCGCAGCAGCTAGGCAGAAGGATAAACAGCAGCAACTCCTGCCTTTTTCCTCCTAAGGTAAAAACCGGAAATCTCCATGGGCATGGACCACTAGAGACCTGCAAAAACAAAGAAGGAAATCAACATAGACAAGGTAATATAGTGCATGTTCAATCACACTTCGTCATCGCTGTTTACATGACCGAAAATGACATCTTCTCCTTCCATTCTTTTCCTGCAAATGGAGCTGTAGCACAACCTTATACTGAGCTGGAAAACCAGTTCCAAAAGAGATACATAAACACTCAACAAGGGGCTCAAGGCAAGGTAGAAAAAAAAAGTAAAAGCCATGGTTGTTCAAAGCCTTAACTTACCTTATATTTTTTGCAAAAAAAGGAGTTATCTCCTTACATAGAGCTCTGCTTTTCTCCCTTATTCTCTGCAGGAAACTGATGCTAACCCCCTTGTTTAGATAACCGAAACAGAGCTGAAGAAAAAAACTCTTCAAGCCATAAGGTAAACATGGCCACTTCCTTGTGTTGTTTGAGCCTTAAACTTCCTTATTTTTTCTACACAGACCTGAACCTATTTCTCTTGCTATGCCCAGCCGTGATTCAAGCATGGAAACCCCTTTATACTCACAAGGTAATGTCACCTTATATAAAAAAAATGTACATAAAAACTCTCACAATTAGTGCCAAAGACAAGTGTTTTACATGACTTTCTTCTCTGCATACAAGGGACCGAATGAAATGTGTTCCCTTCCTTAAAGCACCGGTGATTTAGAGGCTGTGTCAAGAGGAAAAAAAATTTAGAAAGGTAATAAACCCCAACTACAGTCCTAAGCATACTCTGCATGTATAAAGGTTATAATGTAGACAAAAAGAAAAACTAACACATTGCACACATGAATGCATATATACATAAACAGCCGAGAGAGTTCAAGTTGGTGTGGCTGAAAATGTAACACCCCATCTCGATCCAATCGCGGTTATCACAAACTTATCACCATATATACAAACTCTGCAGCGGATTCAAATACATTCCAAGACCTTGCCTCGGTCTGACTACAGAATATACCGAACATTAGTACATACAAATCTTAACCAAATACATATCCTTCTTACAATCCCCTCACATCCTATACATCTTACTAACTCAAATTGCCATACGAGTGTACATGCACAACTCGTAGGCCACACTTAACCCGTAGCACGTGTACCCCATCTTACTCTCGTGACGGCCGCCTCCTGACGTTCACCTGTGTAGTAAAAACAGCCCCCAAAGGGGGTCAGCACGAATGCAGGTACGATCCTCTCATGGCCCCCAACCTAACGTGGCTACAACGACTAATTGTCGATAGCATGGAGGTTGATTAGATGCACAACATAATAGAAAGTGCAATAAACAACAAACCAATTATGAACAACACAGTGAACGACTTAAATGCGTTCCCTTAATTAGTGAGTCAATTATTTAACTCCTTAAGTTATATTTCTTCTTAATCTCAGTCCAACCTTATCTTACCTCAATCTTAGTCTTATCTTAGTCTTAGAAAACAACCATCCTTTAAATAGGAATGGAAGTAGCTTATCTCAGTCTTATATTACAAACCATCCTTTAAATAGGAATGGTTGCAACTCATCTCAAACCTTATCTTAAACTTAGAATACAAACCACTCTTTAAATAGAAATGATTGTATCTTACCTCAATGTTATTTTTGTCGGGTCAAAAGCAACCCTAGCCAATGAGCTATTAACTCCATTGGTTGAATAAACAACTTATCTTAAAATTTAGGATTTAGGTGATCCTACCGCACCATCTTAATGCCTCCTACCTTGGACGGAAAGTCCAATGTAGCTGAGCCGGCAACCGACCCTAGGCAACAAGCCCAAAGACAAGTCCTTAATTGAAAGTCAGATCTGCTTTAGATACCGACCCCCTTTTCCTTAGCATGCATGACCGGAGTCAGTCCAGGGTTCCTCACTCCCCCCCAAGTACCAGTTAGTAGAAGTCTCAAGACACTGTTTGTTGGTTAAACCTCTTTCGGTTTTTAACAAACTAATATTAGGGAGTGTTCCTTAGTCTCACACGATTCCTTACTAAACGTTAGTTAGTAGGTTCTCACGGTAAGTTGTGTTAGTTTTCAAACATCACACAACAATACAATAACAAAATGTTTTGGTTGCATGCTTTATCTTGTTTAGTGAGCACACAAAAACAAAAAGCACACAAGCCGAGGGACACCTCGTAGCAAGCAGGTCACAAGAAGAACTGTACCGTTCACCGTTGGTCGTTTGGTTGCTTACTCTCCTCCGGAGTCCAAACTCTCAAGTCCTAAAACATTGATTCAGTTTTAGGTTGTTAATCACTTAGCTTAATTCAACTTAATTAACTTTCTTAACCCATAATGATCCCCACCTAACACCTCTTAAGTTTTACAACTTAATCTTACAACTTAACCTTAAACTTTTAAGTTTATACTTAACCTAATCCCTTAGGTCTTTATACCTCTAATCATCAATGCCCTCTTAATGGGGTACCATTAATACCTCTAAACCTCTTTAGGGTTTCTTTTTTTTTCTTTCGTCTTTAGGGTCGACCGACCTTACCGACCGACCTTACCCAAGGTCGGTCCATTCCAGAACTTATTACCGTTTGAAAATTTTACCCCGACCGACCTTGCAAGTCTGGTCCCCAAGGTCGGTCCATTCCCGAGAGTTTTCCCCGTTGAAATTTTGAGCCCGACCGACCTTGTCAAGGTCGGTCCCATGTTCAGTCGGTTGCAGAGACCAATCCCCGTACAAAATTTTAGACATGACCGACCTTGTAAGTCTGGTCCCGAAGGTCGGTCCGTTCCAGAAACTCTTTCCGGTAGTATAAACTGGGCTCGGCCGACCTTGCAGGTCCGGTCCCCAAGGTCGGTCTGCTCCAGACCTTTGTTTTTAAATTCCCATTTGACTCCAAACTTCTCCACAAGTTCCCCCATGTGTCCTAATACCATTTAGGCACTTAAACGCTCCTTAGAACTTCCACCAAACTCTCTAAAATAATTTGCAAAGATCTTCCTAAACATTCACTCGATCCTTATAAAATCCTAACACTTAGCACTTATTTCCTTACATTTCCAACTTGTAACCTTACCAAAACTTCAACCAACCCAAGTGTTCCCTTCTTAACAGTTTGAGCACTTCATAAACATCATTCACCATCCTCAATTCGTTTACCCAAAACTTCCTCAAGTCATCTTGCATATCCATGCACAAATTCCTCTCTTTCCATTTGTTACTCATCATTCCTAAACTCTTGGACATACCTAAACATTTCTTCCATCCTCTTAGCACCTTAACCTTGTTCTTCTTTACCTTGACCTTCCCACACCGTCCTTAGACATCTACATATCTTTTACTCAATTTACTCACCATTCTCATGATCTTACACTCTTATACATTCCTAGTCAATTTCCTCGACAATCGACAACATTCTCCTTCTACCTTCAAATTTATGCACAAGTCTCACCATCCCTCTTACCATGACTTTGGTGTGTTCAATACACCCATCTAAACTCTAATTTCCTCATAGATAATTCTAGGTCGTTCTAAACCTCAAGAACTCCTTAGTTAACTCATTTCCACTCAAATTCCTTTTAATGATCCCAAGTGAATCCTAGGGCATATTAACTCACCACCACCACTTAAACACTTTGTTTTCTACTCAAATTTCGCCATAGCTTCTCTAGTATATTATCATGCCTAGATGCATTGTTTTCCTCATTCAACCATCTCACACACATCAAGTTCTTTCTCACCTTACTTTCTCACCCAATTCAACTCATTCACCATAACTCAATATAGTGCAATAATCTTAAATTGCATAGCACTAAGGCTCTTAAATGACATGGCTCTTAGGCCCTTAAATGACATGAATTTAAACATTGAATTTCCCACATATAAAAGCTTTCAACCTGCAAATACACCCATCAATCTCATAGTAGTTATAATGCTCTTAAAATCCATCTTAAACTTATCTTACTAACTCATTCCCATTGGCTCCTTAGTCACAAGTTCATAAGCTTGTTTAAGTTCTTTTTCTTAGGTTATATAACCCAATACACAATGTAAGCTCTAAGCCACATTAGTACCCACCTAAACTCATCCCTTAAAACTTAAACCACCATTAGGTAAGCATTTTACCTTGTTTTCTCAAGCTTATCTTAACTTCCTCCTTAGACCTTCTTCTTGAATGAATCTCGGCCACCCATTAAATTTCATTTGCCAATGTTCTAATCAATATACAATAACTCTCATGAGTGCTAAACAGTACACTAACCTTGAGTAATGAAAACCTTGGTTAAAAATGTGTTTTAACACATAAAAGTGGATGATTACCTTTGAAGTCTCAAAGTAGACTTGGGCATTGAATGAAAGAGGACCTCCACTAGTCCTTGGTGAATAAAACAAGCTAGAACAAGGCATAAAAACAAGGCCCCATGAGTGGTAATTTTTGGCCATGTAGAAGAAGTGGTGGAAACATGGTTTTTCTTACATTTTTCTTACCTTGAATGAATGGAGAACCAAATGGGCTCTTCAAACTTGATTTTCCTCCATCAATGGAGTTTTCTCTTGGCACTGAAATGGAGCTTTGAAGGATTTGAAAAGATAGAAAGCTAGAGCTTGAGCTAACTAAGAATAATATGTGTTTAGTTTTTGATTTGGAGCAATATTGTGTATTTGGTAAGTGATTGAAGATGGAGAACCATGGAGGAGCAGCACTCACGGTTTTGGAATAGAGAGAAGAAGAGAAATCGATGGAAGAAGAAGGGAATGAAGAAAGAAGAGGAGAGAAGTAAGCTAAATGAGATATTTTCTTAAAAGGTGAATAATTACCTTACTTTATTTCCCTCTCTTTTTCCAACTTAGCTAACATGTTGTGGTGACTCACCACCCTTAGAAAACCGCCCCCTCCTTAGATAAGGCTATTCATGGTCTTTGTTGACCAACCAATTGACTTATGTTGACTAAAACTTAAACTAGGCACTATTTGGCACTATTCACAAATTAGAGCATATATTTGTGAAATTTTTAGTTTCCCATTGATTTAGGCTACCTAATGTGATACTAATTAGTACACATGTTGATTAAGATGTAATATTAGGCATTTAGCCACTCAAAACCCATTTCTAAGACAATTTCTCAAAAAGGTGCTTTAAGGAGTCTTAAAGCACATTTTGTGTTTAAGCTTGTTTTGAGCTTGGTTTTCTTTGATAATTGATTTAACATGTCCATTATCATGTTAATAAAGTCTTATAATGGTATTTGGGTGCTAATCAAAGTCACTCCAAGCTTAGAGCACATTTTTGCCTAAATTGCCCTTAGGGCATTTTCCTGTGTTTTCCTTGGTTTAAATTGTCTACCAATCTTTCTAAGGCATATTTTAGCCTTACTAAATCATATATTGATGTTTAATTAGCATACTTAGGTTTGGGGTATTTCAATCTACCCCCCTTAAAAGAACTTTGTCCCCAAAGTTCCCATGCATCTTATCTTATTAGAATACATGTCTTACCTCATTCCATAGATCATATTGATCATACTTATGTATACTTAAACTCATTGAATCATTAGATCCGCCATATGCTCATACTCAAATATCACACAACATGCTTAAGCATGTATAGGCCTCAAAATTTTCTTTGTTCCTTTTGATGATTAAAACATTCACATAATTTCCAACGTATTCTCCCATGTCACCGGTCCGTAGACAATGGCTCGTTCGTCCTCGTCACCATGGGCCAGAATATAAAACAACTCTGCTCTCCCCATGTCACCGGTCCGAAGAAAAAGACTCGTGCATCCTCGACTTCAATGGCGAGGCTCAGTAAAAAGGTAATCCTTTTTACGAGGTCATGTGAGGAATAATCCCTCTAATTAAAATACAATCAACTCCAATTTCTTTTTATCCTAATGCCTCTATCCTTAGCGTGATTTAATTGTGACCACTGGTAGGGAGTTTCAGGAATCATCCAACCCTGATGTGATCAGCATCGGTGTAGAACTATCCTTCCACCCCAATTTGTGTTCGGTTTCCCTTGATCCCTAGAAAATCAAGTTCCACCTCCCACGTCATTTTCAAACATCAAATAATTCACTCATGTCCAATTTTCTATCTTTTTAGTTCTTCTAATCATAATTAATACATCTCCAAAGTGTGGACTCAGTCCATCAAACATTCCTAATTCATCTCTTAGTAATTACCTCAAGACTTAAATTCCTACTAAGTTCTATATCAGTCTCATACCATTTCTCACCATCTTATATCTCATAGCGTTATCTTATTCTTATCTCACATGTAGTTTCATACCGACCCATATCTCATATATTCCATATTCCTTAAGTCTCCTTAATCCTCTTCCTTAATTCTCTTAACTTGTACTCACACCGGAGTTAACAAGGTAGGTACCTAATATGTGTGGTATTCACATCTTCTGTGTGCAATAACCATGATTTATCTCAAAATGTTTATGTAAAACAAATTCTCCAATTCTTTTGTGCTATGCACATCGTAGTTTACGTACTCAGTACATAAACATACGCTAAGCGGTTTTTGTTCTACCCCCCTTAAAATGGATTATGCCCACGTAATCAACACTATATCATTCTTGAACATAGGTTCAAGATATCTAATTCTCACCAAGCATTCTAGCTTCCATGTCATCTATCACACTTATAATCCGATCAGAAATGACTTAGTCCCTGTATCGAGGATTCTTAATGGTACTTATACCATATTCTTAACTCAGTTGGTCTAATCTCAAAGATACTAAAGCATTCAGTTGCTAAATCTTATATTTGTTCCATTGGAAGAAGTGTGGTATATCATTCCCTTTCCGCGTTCATCAGGTATGTGAAACCTCTTTTAAGTTACCGGTCCACTAGCTTCCGCTGCACGACTCTGATAATCTTAGGCTTAGTTTGCCTTTCTTATCCCTTAATAGTATTGTAATTCTTCTCCTGCATGCTTATATTTGTGTACTAAAGTCTTTCAATGGACACGTGTTATCTTTATATATACACGGCCTTAATGAGTTGTAGCTTGTCTATCCAGTCTCCCTGGAGTTCTAATGTTTGTATTCTTAGTGTTTTCTCAAGTGTCTAAATCATTCTTTCCATCTGACCTTTGGTCTGAGGATGATTCTTAATCTGAAACTACTGTTTAGTGCTTATAGCGCTTTATAGTCTAATCTCTTACATCTTAAGACATGTCCAATGTCTGTACTTAACAATTCGTGCTCTTCGCACTTCATAGTCCTTAGTTATTTGTTCTCTGATTCCTTTGTGTTGTTGGTTCAATCTGAATTCTTCTCTTTGACCGTTTGTGGTAGTAGCTGCTCTTGTCTAATCTTGCGTCGTTGTCCGTGGTACGGAGTCGACTACTTCCCGTGTTCCTTACACCACTCGTTACATGCATGGGGTACCTTACTGGTACATTACTACTTACCCGACTAACTCATACATGAGCGTGTCAGGCCTACAAGCCCCCTGTGGGGTGCAGTCGTCCCACATCTCATTTTAGTAAACTCGTAGTGTCCGTCACACGTTTAGCTATTGCTAATCATGAAGTATTCTGTTGTCGAACTCCTCTTTCATCGTTCCATAATAACACTTATTGTTCTTCTTGAATTTAATCAAGGGAAAACCATTTACTGCGTTCTTGGGTATGGTATGCTCTAGCCCCTTTATGTTTTTCATACTGATTCGGTCTCTTAGTAACTGAGGTCTCTTTCCATAGAGTCTCTTATCTTGTTTCTCATATTTGCTCTACTAGGAATGCACTTCCAGTTCCTTAAGGAATGGGTAGTGTGCTTCCAGTGAAATCTTACCTAACCAGGTCCAGACTACGGGCATCAATGCACAGTTCATCTACCATCTTATTCCCTTACTTATATTGGTCTTAACTCATAAATCTAATTGCCTCAGTGTCAATATTTGACGGCTCATACATGACGGTCGCTTTACCGCGCACCATGACTTAATCCACTTATAAAGGTATTGTCCTTATGACTTTTGCTACCGTGGTAGTTGGCCTTTACCATGTTGCCCATTGATGGCGCAACTACTTACTCATTTACTCTAACATCTTTACTTATATTCAATCCCTTCTTGGTGTAAACACACTGGGAGTTCCCTAATTTCGATGTTTGGCGGTTGTCATACCGTGCTGTAAAATGGTTATCTCTTCATACGAAGGTGTTCTGCTTCAATCTCAGGTTTGTAAGTAGGCTAATTTCCCTTACATTCTTTCATCCTTTATGATGTTATTTACCATGTAATTTCACCGGTTACTGAAGAAGTCGTCTGTTGAATCACAAGCTCATCCGAGCGTTGGTCACTTGACGTGCCATTTTGTGCATTCACCATGTTTATCTCTGACGATCATTGATTCTTAAATCCTGGGTGTTAGATATGAGGTCTGTCTCTACAGCCTTCCTTATTACTCAAGTGTATCTGGTATGTTCTAAGGTAATCTCAAGGTTTACAGTTTTCATTCTCTAACGAAAGTGTATTACATCTCTAATAAGTGAAAGCCCTTTTTGAGGGGTTTATTCCCACTCATGTCTCACAACAAGGAGAGGTATCCCCACCCTAAAAGGCATGGTTCGTTCTCCGCCCCTGTCAATATACTATCCCACTATTCTCATTGGTGCCCTTTCCTGGCAATATTTCCCACAATCTAAGTTATAGGTTGATAACCGTTCTTATCCACAAATTGTAGTTCATTCATAGCTTTAACAAGCTCTCTTACAACTTACTGCGCCTCGGGCTCTGATATGGTTAACATCCTTGGCTCGTAGGCTCTTAGTGCTTAATGTCTCAGTTCATTACTTGTACTCTCACTCATCTTTAGGTTATCCTCCTAAGTTTCTGGTTCTTTGAACACTATCCACCGTTAGGTTACCTATTAAATGTAGTATCGGGTTTCATGGTATGTTGCTGCATCCTGCTTCCTGCTATGGAAGTTTATTCAGGTGATCTGAGGTTACTTAGTGTCCTAGAAAATACTGTCATTTTACAAGACTTATGTCTTTTAGCAATCAAGGTTAGGTTCGTATTAGGCGTCTGCCTTACGGTGTCTAAATTGGATATTTGTCCAGGTTATAATGTGCTTCCATCTCAATGCTTCGTTCAACTCTCGTTGACTACGCCACCCGTTGATTATTAATCATACTTGGGTGTTAATGAGTCAGGCAACAATACTAACTGTCATTCATCAGTTTGTCAGGCTCGGCTATGCCCGCTCTGTGAGGGTAGTCCTCTGAGCTTTCCTTTGTCGGAATTGTATGTCCTTAACCCTTGGTAGGTTATAACTTAAGTTCACTTCCCTCTGTCCCTGTTTCCGGGGTTTACTAACATATTCAACGAAGATTGTTGTTATTGGTAAGCTTAATGGTCATCTCGGGAGTTTTATCCCGCTCCTCTTGGAAGATGTTATGTCAACAGTCTCAATGGTATCTTATAATACATTCCTTGTATGTTATTGCTTACATAGTGTTTGCTCGGGTCTCTGAGCGATCTCTTAGGTTTTTTTCCTTCAAAGTGCGGGATCGGTGTTCTTACCCGTACTGTTTGTTGTTGTTGTTGTAGTAGGTTATACCGTTGTTAATATTTATATCATTTAGTATTTCGTCCAAGTTCAGCTCCCTGCTGACTGGTGTATCCACTCATCTCATCATGGTCAGGCCGTCAGGCCCTTCCAAGGTCTCATTCTCCTGTTCTTATAGATTTACAATCCGGTATTAGTGTGTACTACAACTGTAGCGTTCTGTTATGTCGCCATGATGGCTTTCCGTGTAGCTTAACTGTGGTAGCACTTGCTATGGCAAGTGCGCCATGCAAGATGATCTTCCGGTACTGTGTGCGTCTGTAGTGGTACTTCCTCCTAATCTCCATGTAATTGGTAGTCCTCGGGACTCCTTTGATGTTCTCTTATTTTGGATAACTAGCCATCCGGCAGTTTCCTGGTTATTTTGACAGTACTCTCGCTTATCAGGGCGTTCCTCATCCTGAGGGAACCCCTCGTTGCTTACTTATATCTTAATCCTCGCTCTTGTTTCCACACATTCCTCGCGGTTTCTGTGTGACAATTCTCCTTTAGGCACTACATCGTAGTCCTATTTTAATATCTAATTGGTACATGTTTCCTTAGTCGCCTGAGCCATATCGGCCAGGTTTTTAATCTTTCTCATTGTATGGGGTTTGGAGTTTCCGTTTCTAACTGGACTTTCCAGTAATCTAATTTCTCATGCTTTGTATTATCCCACTACTATACTCATTCGGACCACTGTCCGGTACTCATGTCACTTATCTTTTTCCTTTCCATTGCGCTCGTAGTGTTTTCCTTATCATTGGTATGGTGGGGTAACTCGACTGCGTTGCATGTCGACCCATGTTGCTGGTAGTTACCATTCTCTTATTGGTAGAATTCCGTTGGCAGCGCCTGTTTCACCTTTGCGCTCCAATTAAAATGTTCAAGTTCTCATAAACTGTTGTTCAACAAGATGTTTCTCGTATTGCTTACTGTTAACTAACCACCAGATCGGTTTTTTCCCGAGTAAGAGAAGGCTTTCTTCTCTATGGCGTTCCACGTATTCAGGGTTAGGGATGTGGAGGGCGGGTCTAGGTACTATGGATATCCGGTAAATACCGGGAAGTCCTAACTAACGCACCTCTCACTCTATCACTCAACCCTTAACCCATAACTCAACCTCAACCTCAGTACTCTCCTAAGTTTGGTAATTCTTGTCTTCAGAGCGTAACTACGCTCTGATACCACTTTTTGTAACACCCCATCTCGATCCAATCGTGGTTATCACAAACTTATCACCATATATACTGACTCTGCAGCGGATTCAAATACATTCCAGGACCTTGCCACGGTCTGACTACAGAATATACCGAACATTAGTACATACAAATCTTAACCAAATACATATCCTTCTTACAATCCCCTCACATCCTATACATCTTACTAACTCAAATTGCCATACGAGTGTACATGCACAACTCGTAGACCACACTTAACCCGTAGCACGTGTACCCCATCTTACTCTTGTGACAGCCGCCTCCTGACGTTCACCTGTGTAGTAAAAACAGCCCCCAAAGGGGGTCAGCACGAATGCTGGTACGATCCTCTCATGGCCCCCAAGCTAATGTGGCTACGACGACTAATTGCCGATAGCATGGAGGTTGATTAGATGCACAACATAATAAAAAGTGTAATAAACAACAAACCAATTATGAACAATCAAAGTTCAAACACAATGAATGACTTAAATGCGTTCCCTTAATTAGTGAGTCAATTATTTAACTCCTTAAGTTATGTTTCTTCTTAATCTCAGTCCAACCTTATCTTACCTCAATCTTAGTCTTATCTTAGTCTTAGAAAACAACCATCCTTTAAATAGGAATGGAAGTAGCTTATCTCAGTCTTATATTACAAACCATCCTTTAAATAGGAATGGTTGCAACTCATCTCAAACCTTATCTTAAACTTAGAATACAAACCACTCTTTAAATAGAAATGATTGTATCTTACCTCAATGTTTATTTTTATCGGGTCAAAAGCAACCCTAGCCAATGAGCTATTAACTTCATTGGTTGAATAAACAACTTATCTTAAAATTTAGGATTTAGGTGATCCTACCGCACCATCTTAATGCCTCCTACCTTGGACGGAAAGTCCAATGTAGCTGAGCCGGCAACCGACCCTAGGCAACAAGCCCGAAGACAAGTCCTTAATTGGAAGTCGGATCTGCTTTAGATACCCACCCCCTTTTCCTTAGCATGCATGACCGGAGTCAGTCCCGGTTTCCTCTCTCCCCCCCTCAAGTACCAGTTAGTAGAAGTCTCAAGACACTGTTTGTTGGTTAAACCTCTTTCGGTTTTTAACAAACTAATATTAGGGAGTGTTCCTTAGTCTCACACGATTCCTTACTAAACGTTAGTTAGTAGGTTCTCACGGTAAGTTGTGTTAGTTTTCAAACATCACACAACAATACAATAACAAAATGTTCCGGTTGCATGCTTTATCTTGTTTAGTGAGCACACAAAAACAAATAGCACATAAGCCGAGGGACACCTCATTAGCAAGCAGGTCACAAGAAGAACTGTACCGTCCACCGTTGGTTGTTTGGTTGCTTACTCTCCTCCGGAGTCCAAACTCTCAAGTCCTAAAACATTGATTCAGTTTTAGGTTGTTAATCACTTAGCTTAATTCAACTTAATTAACTTTCTTAACCCATAATGATCCCCACCTAACACCTCTTAAGTTTTTCAACTTAATCTTACAACTTAACCTTAAACTTTTAAGTTTATACTTAACTTAATTCCTTAGGTCTTTATACCTCTAATCATCAATGCCCTCTTAATGGGGTACCATTAATACCTCTAAACCTCTTTAGGGTTCCTTTTTTTTTCATCTTTAGGGTCGACCGACCTTACCGACCGACCTTACCCAAGGTCGGTCCATTCCAGAACTTATTACCGTTTGAAAATTTTACCCCGACCGACCTTGCAAGTCCGGTCCCCAAGGTCGGTCCCAAGTTTGGTCGGTTCCAGAGACCAATCCCCGTACAAAATTTTAGACATGACCGACCTTGTAAGTCCGGTCCCCAAGGTCGGTCCGTTCCAGAAACTCTTTCCTATAGTATAAACTGGGCTCCACCGACCTTGCAGGTCCGGTCCCCAAGGTCGGTCTGCTCTAGACCTTTGTTTTTAAATTCCCATTTGATTCCAAACTTCTCCACAAGTTCCCCCATGTGTACTAATACCATTTAGGAACTTAAACTCTCCTTAGAACTTCCACCAAACTCTCTAAAATAATTTCCAAAGATCTTCCTAAACATTCACTCGATCCTTATAAAATCCTAACACTTAGCACTTATTTCCTTACATTTCCAACTTGTAACCTTACCAAAACTTCAACCAACCCAAA
Organism: Limonium bicolor; assembly: GCA_023374045.1. Taxonomy (NCBI): domain Eukaryota; kingdom Viridiplantae; phylum Streptophyta; class Magnoliopsida; order Caryophyllales; family Plumbaginaceae; genus Limonium; species Limonium bicolor. The sequence goes on from JAIOTZ010000070.1 coordinate 47,614, forward strand.
TGTTCCCTTCTGAACAGTTTGAGCACTTCATAAACATCATTCCCCATTGTAGACACCAAAAATTCTCACCCCATAAAGCAAATTCCGAGATATAATTCAAATAAGAGGGGTCGTTGCCTTTCTTTTTTTCAAAACATATCAACATGCGTGCCAAAATGAAACCATCGTTTTACGACAATATTTTAAGCCAATTTTTCAAGCATTTTAGAAAAATCCAATTTTCCAGAAATTTTCAAACAATCATTTGTTTTAGACTTACTCTTTTATTTATTTATCTATTTAGTTATTTTCATTTTTATTTCCTTAGTCGTGGGCATTTCATTTACTTTATTTTACTTATATTATTTTATCCTTTTTATGTTGTTATTTTGTAAGTGAAACATTTTATTTTTATTGACTACCCTTTTAGTCTTACTCTGCATATATGTTTCTGATGATTTTACTCATATCGATTTATAGCTTTTATTTTCTCTCGTTCAATTTTGTATGAAGTTCTATTGTGGTGGTCCCTTTCCTTTCTCATTTTTCAGTGGACCAAGCCTTGGCTTAGCCCAGTATTCAGTCAAACTCAGCAGCCCAAACCCAAGCCCATTTTCTTCTTTTTAACCCATATCCAAATAAAGCCCAAGACCTTCCATTATACAATGACATCCCAAAAACCCTACTGTACAGATTTTTTTGAGGCCAGCCGACAGAGACCCCGTTCTTTTTTCTGCTTCACGATTCTTTGTCTTCATTCTCCATCATCGTTCTCCGTCTTCATTCTTCTTCCTCTTGACGATCTTCGTTTCGTTCTTCTTCTTCAAAAAACCTTAAAAAATCGAAACCCTAATCCTTCCCCTTCCTTTTTTACGGTAGCCGACTCTCATCATCTTCATCGACATTCTTCTTCTGATTCATTTTTTTTATCGGTCAACACACATCTCCCTTTTCCCATTCCCTTGTCGGACTTTGAGCGAGGAACCCGACAATCCGAAGAACTACACACTCTTGAATCCAAAGAAATCGAACCCAAAGAAAACACCTATTGAAATATTCGAATCTCGTCCAAAATATCCAAGCACAAACCTCAGTCCATTGAAATTTCCATCTGAGCTTCCCTTCTGCCGGTTTCATTCTTCCTCATTCATCAGTAGAGAAATCTCGCTCATATGTGCATTACTGGCACTCGACAAAGTCCCACGCCGGAGCAAAATGTGTGGTTTCGGGAAAATCAGCCATTGGTGACCACGAGCTACAGGGAAATCCCAATTGCTCTATCTCGGTTATCCCTAATTCAAATCGGTTTCTAATTCATTAATTAACCGCATATCTGATGGCTTTGTTCCAAATGTGTTCCATATACGGTTTCTTTTTTGCTTGCCAAGTATGGATAATGTGATGTTTGTACTGCCGATTGTACTCACTGTGTTCCGGATTCACCACGAATCAGATTTGAACAAGCATGTTCTCCCCCTGGCAAGAATTCACTGAACTTTCTAGCTGTAATCTCTGCATTTTCTTTGCTATCTACTTTATGTCATTGTTTTTTCTTCTGTCGCTAATGTTCTGATCCTGGACAGAACGAACCCGTTTTGGGTAGGCTCGAAGGTTCATCTGGGTGCTGTTACTCCTTTTGGTTATTATTCATTTCGATGAAAAAGGGGGTTGCAATTAGTTCCCCTTCATTTCGTTTACTAATCTCGAATCTACAGTGTCTTATTTGGATTTATCACAGTCGTTACTCACTTGATTCCACTTGTAAATTGACGAGGTTTGCTGTTTCGGATGTATTTCGGGTTTAGTTGCAGGAGTTGATTAACTCCCCATCTCTATTGCTAATTTTCTCTAGTTTGAATGAATTTTCGGTTTGCTGGCTAATTGGGGTTTATTCTGATCATTCTGATTTGTCTCAAGCGGGGATGAATTTCTCTATGTCATTCCGACTGTCGGACTTCTGTGATTTGTTTCGATCCAAGTTACAGCTTGGCATGCTACACACTCGACTATTCCTCTGGTTCTATTTTTTGTTGAAGTGTCAATTGAAATATGATCATGTGTCGGAAGAGTTTACAAGCCCGAATAAATCATAATATGGGTTTGTTACTTAATTACTGTATGGCCTGGCTATTTGTTGCGTGACCTTTGAGCTCGACATGCCTGGTTGTCTCACTGGTACTTGGGCATGACGACTACTCTTTGATCACTTCTGATGTCTTTATCGGCCCTTCATGGCATATGTTGTTTGCTTGCCTGATGAATTTGTTGGGATTTAAACACCTCGATATTCAGCGGATCCGTCCGTTGTATTTAATTATTTTTTGGGCACATGGGCCCAATCCATTACCTGCTTCATGGCCTCTTTGCGCTAAGTTCATTTGACTGCTCAATCGATGGTTTTCTGGTTTGACCGAGGTACATACAATGCTGGTTAGACTTGCGGCTTGACTTGGGATCATGGAAAGTGCGCTTTGGGTCTACCTTCTATGGGTTTGGAAATTCTATCTCTTAATCTTTAATATAATTCAATTGCCTTCGATATTCAATTGCTCCTTGCGCATTGATAATGGTTTGGAAATCAGTTTGAAACTAGCACATGATTTGTCCCTTTTGCGCTTAGATAAGAACATAGAATCGAGTGATAGCTGCCCTATGCTATAATTGTAGATAAATCACTCATTGACGGGATGCTCCTCATTAATTTTTCATGTTAGAGGGAAATGATATAAACCCTTCTAGGTATGATCCCACATGACTCACAGCTTCACCTCTTTGATACTACACTTTGGTTTGAGTAATAATCTAAGACGACGAATTAATTTGAGTAGCAACCCCAATACTTGATTTATCCTACAATCCTTAGCATTGTTGGCAGCTTAATACTCTTTTCTGTGTTCTTGGTTGGGGTGTGGGAGATGATTAGATTGCCCTTTTTCCTCCCATTGAGAGGGGCCGTATGATCCCATTGCACACACCCCAACCCTTTTACATTTCATTACTAATTATTCTTGTACCTCTTTGTTTTTGTTCTATGGTATGTACATATTGCTTGAGGAACAAGGAATTGCTGGATTAAGGAGCTGGACCTTAGCTAGGACTACCGGGGTCTCCACTTCAAACACATGCATCGGTTGGTGCACTTCTTGCTGATCCTATCAGCTCAAGTGAGGCGGCGTCGATGCGACCCCCCATAACTGCTTTTCATCTAAAGTTTTTACTTGTATCAATTTGTAGTTCTTTTGTTGTTTTTACTTTCGGTTGCAATCTTATGATTTATTCATTATTGTGATTTCATCCCATGACCTTTGTATTATTCTCTTGCTTTCAACCTTTGATTGACTATTGAAAGATAGTAAATAGGATAAGACTAACAATTGGTTAGCAACCCATACAGTAGGACTCACCTTGTTAGTTTTTGAGAGTTTTAGATTTGAATCATTCTGATTCGCTACCTAGATAGCTTTGATGATTTGTTCTTGTATATACATTTCTTGTATTACTTCTGAAATTCATTTCATATGTACATAACTTAGGCTTTTAAAATCCATGTCCACATGTATACAATTACTTAGACAGATTCTGAATTCTTTTCTTACATATATTTGTTTTATTTGGATAGTTTTTAAAATCCATGTCATCATGTATATTTGTTTATATAGCCTTGGAAATTCATCTTTACATATCATTTGTTCATCATTCCTTGCCTATGATTTTGTAAGTGTATGGACTGATCCTGTTTGGGCCCATGTAACTCTTGGCCCAAATCTATTTTTGTTCAGGTTCAGTCCATAACCAGCCAAACGGGTTGGAGGGGCCCTAGAAAGCCCATTAGGTTGCCCACTTCAGAAAAGCCTTAGGTTTGGGTATCCTCCATGAATACGGGTCCTAGACACGGCTCATGTGAGGAATCCCCGTTTCCTTTAAAATTTTCCAAATCATCCTCTAAAGTCAGAATAAAATTCACAATCAATCATTCAACTCCAAATCAATTTAAAAATCCAACGAGTCAAATTCCACTTCATAGTCAATCTCTCTCATACTCTCTCATCAAACACACTGCAAAACCAATGTCTCTCATACTCTCTCATCATACACACTTCAAATCAATCTCTTTCACACTCTCTAATCATACACCCTTCAAAATCAATCCTTCTCACACTCTCATCAAAAACACTATAAAATCGATCATTCTCATACTCTTATCAAACACACTGCAAAACCAATGTCTCTCATACTCTCTCATCATACACTCTTCGAAATCAATCTCTTTCATACTCTCTCATCGAACACCCTTCAAATCCAATCTTTCTCATGCTCCAACAACAAACACATTTCAAAAGCAATCATTCTCACACTCACTCATCAAACACTCTTCATACACAATTCAAAATTTATTCCAATTTTATGTCAGTTCCAACTGCAAATCATCCAATTTGAGGCCCAACAATCATTTCAGTTTGAGGCCCAACAATCATTTCAGTTTGAGGCCCAATAATTAAATCAATCTGGCCCACTTTCAAACTTGGCCCACATCTCTAGGTCCAAACCTGGCCCGTTTTCTAAGGCCCAACCTAACCCGCTTTCCAAGGCACAACCTGGTCTATGTTTTGAGGTCCAAACCTGGCCCGCTTTCCAAAGCCAATTCCGGCCCACATTTTAAGACCTACTTTGGTCTCAATTTCAAAGCCCAATTTGGCCCACTTTTCCAAGGCCTAAACCTGGCTCATCAGTCCAAATTTGGCACACAATTTCAATTCAACCTCAATTCATTTTCAATTCAAAAATCAATCCAAAAACCGATTCAATCCCATCTCCAATCCAATCCAATTTCAATCCAGAATCAAATCAGTTTCAATCTGATTTCAATTCAACTCTTAATTCGACTCCGATTCAATCTCAATGTAAATCAAATTCATTTCAAAATTCATTTCATTCCTAATTCAATCTCATTTCGATCCCAAATAATTCCAAACATCATAAAATCTCAAATTTCTTAAGCTTCAAAATCCTTGACACTCCAAACTCCATAGAACTCAGGCATCTCGAATCTCTAAACGTCTCAGCAGCTCAACAGACTCGAACGTCTCAACAGCTCAACAGACTCGAACGTCTCAGCAGCTCAATAGACTCGAACGTCTCAACAGCTCAACAGACTCGAACGTCTCAACAGCTCAACAGACTCGACCGTCTCAGCAGCTCAACAGACTCACTGTCTCAACAGCTCAACAGACTCGAATGTCTCCGCAGTTCAACAGATTCGAACATCTCAATAGACTCATCAAATTCAAACACTTCAAAAATCCTCAGCTCCTCAAAAAAGCCAACCTCTTGAAATTTGATAACCCTTTCACGCCTCGAACATCTCACAGACCCGAGCGTCTCACAGACTTCATCATTTCAAGAATCTAAATGTCTCACAGAGTTGAGCATCTCACAGACTCTCACACCTCAAACTCCAAAACGAACCAGGCAATCTGTCAAACCTCACAAAAATGACCACAAAACCTCTTTGACCCTTCAAAGACCCAAAAGGTCAAAAGCCCAATTCCTTCAAAACCCCAAAACTCCCAAGTCTCAAAAAAAAAACAGTGAACTACGTAAGGTCTCATCTCAACAGGGAGTTGAGTACGTAGGCAACCCACACAGGGTGCGACCCCGCATCAATCAAAATTCCCTTTTGCACTCAGTTATCTCCTCTCCAAACAACCACTTCTAACCCTCGATCACCTCAAAAAGCCCAGCCATCCTAAAGGTCCCTGAACTACGTAAGGTCTGATCTCAACAGGGAGTTGAGTACGTAGGCAACCCACACAGGGTGCGACCCCGTTCCAAATCAAAAAACCCTTTTCCCACTCTAAGGTGTTCTTCATAACTCTCAAAACACTCAAGACTTCTTTGGTTTCCCACAAACTTCAAACCATTAGACTCCACGTCTTTTCTATTCACTCAACCCCCAGTTTTTCCCAAATCTTACATTTTATACTCACCCAAATTCATCAATTCTTCTTCTTGGTGCTAGCCTGGCAGAAGAGCTCGCCTCATCCACTCTCTTTCTCTCTTCCCGTCCTAATCCTATCCTGTGGCTCTTTGAAATGAATCTCTCTAAAAGGTTTTGAAAGAAGGTAATCCCGACAATTGGAGATCGAGGTTTCCTCGGGCACCAATCCGGAGTCGTGGTCGTTGCCACTTCCTAGGGGTGTAACCCAGTGCGAACCCACATAGAATCTCTGAAATGATCAGATAAGTCCTATCCATAGGCAACAATCTCAGAGTCAATTAACGGTTCTTAGAACCCGATCTTCCTTCCTAGTTATCATAGGTCAAACTAGGTGGCGACTCAAGTCAATTCCACCTTATAGAGGCATAAGTCCACGTGGAGCCCATCGAGAGCGGGTGTAGTGCTCACTAGCATTCCCCATAAGCTTTCTGGGAAAGACGAACGATGTAGTAGGTATTTGAGGGATGCCAGAATAACGGGTTTTCACCCTCCATAGAATGGCAGATTCTAGGATCTCAGCTTTTCAGTCAGACCATATTTAGATAGACCCCCCTCATACCGAAAAATCACCCTCCACAGAATGGCGACTCTGCTAAGGAAAACTTGAGTAAGTTTTTCTCAAACTTGGTCAAGGAAGACTGAACTCCATTCAAAATTGTCAGGATTCTCCAACTTCTTTCAAAACCTTCAAGAGATTCATCAGAGAGCCACTAGGACTACTCTACTCCACACTTAGAGTGTGCTATGAGAGGATAGTTAGGATGAGAGTTTGGAGTTCGAGATTGGCCTTGAGCGCCACATGTGTGCTTTGATATTTGCATGCTTCACTTTGTTTACTGTTGTGTGTTTACTGTCTTTTGTTTACCGCTCTTCATGCATGACGTAATATTTTAATTGTTATTGCTTATTAACTGCTTTTGTAAATGGGGCCTTCCTAGAAGGAGTCAACCCATTGCTGCATCGGGTAGTGTAGGACATGCATTCCTCTATGTCACCCGCTTCATCCACATGTCATGGGATCTCCAACCGGTCCACGGTTGATTCCCCATGAGTTGGGTCCTTCCTAGAAGGAGTTAACCCACGAGGTAATATGGTCCAAGACCAACGCCTTGAAGCTCATGATCCAAAAATATCCTCCATTACCCGAGTCTAAGCCAACATATAGTGAGCCATGAGCCTTCAGTGTCCAGCTGCCTTATCCGGTGTCTAAGATGGGCTTATGGGTAGTCACCCCCTTGTATGTCGTCTGTTTGACCACCCTTTACCTTACCCTGAAGATTGCATGAGCTCAGTTCTCCATGATTCCTCTGCACCACGGGTGTCTTTAAAGTCCAATGTCGCGCTACAAATTCATAGCGGATCCCGTATTTACGGATACCCATACATGACACAGCGTAGTCAGCGAATAATTTGGACTTTAGACACACCTTATCGTGTAGATGAGGGGAGACCCGTTCCCATGCAGTACTTCCCCAAGTTTCCCAAAAGTGAGTATGTTGTGATAATCCCCGGCCGTGGCTCGTGTGACTGTATCACTTCGGGTATCCTGACCTTTTGAACTTAAGCACTCCGGACTTTCTTGATGACGTGCCCCACAAGGCATAACAGAGATAAATCCCGAGAGATGAACAGTGAAGGGACGATGGTTCCCCGGGTGATATGGAAGCATTGATTGACCTGGAAGGTGATTATCCCAATCATTCACACTCAGCTCCACATAAAATCAGCCACGATTTTCACTTTGCGCTTACATCTATGTGTGATCACGTTTTAAAATGAGCAAAAATCAAAAAATGAATCATGTCAAACACTCTAATGAATTATCTACAAAGTCCATCTCGAATGATTTCAAAAAATATATAATGATTTTCAAAATTGTTATTTCCAAAACAGTTTTCAAAATCGGTTTCAATCAAAGTCTTCAAAAAAATAAACTTTGTCAACCAGCTTGCAAAGAACGGATTTCAAAAATCTAATGTTTACAAATGTTTTTCAAACATCACTTCTCACAAATGCTATTTCAAAAACAGATTTCAAAAGTCTACTTGTTACAAACGAATTTCAAACAACATTTTTCGCGGATTTTACTTCAAAATAGTTTCGAAAACAATTTTCAAAGTCAATTTTCTCAAATGTATTTCAAAATAAATGATTTAGTCCCCATGTTGTGACCCGCTATTTTTGAAGTTCAACCCACCTTCAAGAGCAGCGGTTATTACCGTGGAGCGTACTAGTCATTTTGTGTTTTCACGAAAGTGGTGGATTTTCACAAATATTTTGTGCTCAATCATTCACCTTTCCTTTCTAAAAAAAACACCCCTCATTTTCCTCGTCGGAGCAAGTGGAGCACATGAAGATCAACAACGCGGGGTGAGCAAAATATCAGAGCCGTACCAACCCAGTCAAGCGACATGAAGATTAGGAACACCTGTTCGAGTTCAAACCGTTAAAAATCGGAAGAACACCAACCTGTTCTATTTGATCATAATACTGCCCTGTTGCAGGTGCCCAAAAATAAAAAATTGGCCGATCAAAAGCCCGAAGACGAGCGGACGGCCAATCCAGAGCCCCACATGAGTGAGCAGTCAGTCAGAAGCTCGAAGACGAAGCAGAAGAATTTGGGAGAAGTTTTTAAGCTCAAACTCCCCATTTAATGACTTTAAGAATTGATGTATAGGTTTTCCCCTAACATTCTTTTCTCTCTTGTCCATTTCTGAATATATTACATGTATAGGTTTACACATTCCCTTTGAATTTATTTAGATAAATGTGTATAGGGTTCCCCACTCCCTATCTTATTTGCGAATGATCGAGCATCAAAATTTCTGTTGAGAAAATCCACCACTTTGAAAACACGCGCTTTCAAAATTGTTTTTCTAAAACTTGGTTTCTTTTGGCTGGCACGAATAAAGAGAAGTATGAATAAGGAACGACTCCTCACAGTTATTTATCATTCATCAACTTTGCTTTATGGGGCGAGAATTCACGGTACCTACAGGAGGTATCCCCTAAATAAACAACACCAACAAATGCAACCGAGCACAAAGCAAAACACATGCATCACATTCATGACAAAAAAAGAGTCACTTGCACTTCCAGCCATTTCAATTCCATCAATCATTCTCGAGTCGTGTCCACCTCAAAAATTGCATAACCATGTGTTTCATTGTCACCACACCACACACACTTTCATCCTAATATCTCGAGCGCCAGAGCCCGATCTCAGAGGGATAGAGAAGAAAACCAAGTTCAAACCTCTCCTACTCAGAATCACCATGCGCGCCAGTGACTAAAAGGGAAAGAGCGTGTCATACCGTGGGACCACCATGCGGGAGTTGTCACTCCCTAAAAATCCAAAATCCAAAAACCAATCACCAACCCGGCCTCACTTGAGAGTCTCTACCCTGACAGCGACCCCAACAGCTAGACCAGCTTCAGAGTTTATAATGGAGGGATGAGCTTCATAAACCATCAACTGGAACCGGCTCAAGCGAGACTAGTCATAACCTTACCACTCATGCATTGCATCCAAAAAGAAAAACACAAAAAAGAACACACACACACACACACACACACATTTGGTCAAACGCCAAAGTCAACCATCTTCATTCATCATTTTCAGCATTTCATGCATCTTATACGTAGTAATTCCATATTACCACAGTAGATTGCATTGTGGATAGCCGTGTTTGCATACTCTCGTATCGAAACGACATCTTTGGGAAAAATATTGAGAGAATGATTGAACGGAGTGCGTGAACCACTAAACTCTCGACCCATCAATGAACACAAGGGTCCAATCAAAATCAGCACCACAACCCAAGTGAGTAGTGTGCAAAGAGCGGTATTTTCTCTTGAATTTCGATTGAGTGTTTTAGACAATCCACTGAGCGACGAGGAAAGGTAGAGAGATCCAACGGAGGTAAAACCACGAGTGTCTTGTGCTTTCCTTTAGCACATGGAGAGGCCTGATTCAAAGTGAGATCAATGTCGATAGCAAGATATGAACTGTGATTCATGTAAAGATATGAGAATAGTAAAAAAAAACAATCATTGACTAATGAGAATTAAGAGGTACTTAGGAATAAAAATCTCCACAAAACCAAAAAGCTTTGACTGCCCTGTACATAATCCCTTAGTTAGCCCCGCTGAGCCTTTCGCGATAAACCTTTTCTATGAACTCCGCAACATGCCAACCCACGTACATATATTTACTTGCCCTGGCAATAGAGGATCTCGAAAGAGCCGGAGCCATGGCCTCTCCCCCACCATCTTTCACAAGAACAAAAAGCAAAAATGTCCAAAGAAATCAGTGAGTCAATGCAACTCCAAAGTCAAACACCAAAAAAGAACACAAAAAATGTTCAAGAAGATCGATGAGTCAATGCAACTCCAAAGCTGAAAGCCAAAATACAAAGCAGAGAATGCTTGAGAAAGTTGATGAGCCAAATACAATCTCAAAAACACAAAAATGAGAAGAAAGTTCAAATCGTACGCCAGAAGAGAGGCAAGAAGGAGAAATCCAAACCAAAAGGACCAATGATGTCCCGAAGAAACCGATAACTGGTTATCAAAACCCGTCTAATCATTCCACCCATGGCAAAGGCGAAACATGTCTTCTGTTGCACAAAAGCTCCATAATTCCTAAACAAATCCTCCAGTCCCATGTGACATACATCATACCCCTCAGCCCCATTACAACCCAATGAAGACCTCTGACTCATAAGTTAATGAGCGTTAACTGAAAGTACCGGATCTGAAACATGAATCATAAGCTTCGTACTTGTTACCTACATGCCCCGTCATACCAAAGGGACCATGAGAGAATGAGCGCAACCTTACCTCACAAGGTTCTTAGAGTGCGAGTGACTCTTCGATTAAACCACCAAATCACAATCAGCCTACCCCATTGCAGGTGAGGAATTTGTGAGGAAAGGAAAGTTCAAAACCTCGAAAAGAAATTCTCAGAAAATTCTGCTCTGGGCATCAAGAGTATCATCACGACATTAGCACACACGGCCATACTCACGAGAGATTAACCCGTATCCCTCCATGAGAGGAAAGTGATTCACACATTCCAGTTCAAAAATCACTCAAGACCGAACCGAAGATGTCTTATATTCGTAAACCTCATAGTAATAGAGATAGAATCATACATTCTCTTAAAAAAAACTGCATACGCATTTTGCATCTCTTCTAGCAGTTAGCATTTGCATGCATCATAACCACTTCACAAGCGAATGTTCCCCTTTCTTCCTCGCCATCACCAATGGAGCCATCTCATAGCCCTTTTCGAGCCATCCCGAGCTACCCTGGAGCCATCATGAGGAAATCCCGAAGTCATAACCGGACCGAAGCCATCCATCCATGACCAAAAAGTTATCAACCACATCAAAATGCATCAACCACAACACAATCCACCAATCACATCAACCCACCATTCGACTCAAAATCCAAAACAAATTGAAACCCACCCACCATCCCGAAAATCTCAATCCAAATTGAAACCCACCAACGACCCGAAAATCCTCATTCGAATCAAAACCCACCAACCATCCCAGAGTCATTGCTCACAAGGGAGTCACATATCAAACCGGAGCCATCTAATCATACCAAAGTCATCCGGTCATATCAAAGCCATCAAGGTCCAAAGTCACTCATTCACAAATCCATCCTTTCGAAAACTGACCACAAAATCACAAAACCAAAACAAAAACTTAAGAGCCATACCGGAGCCATCTCGAAACTCTAGAGCCAAGAGTCTACCAAATCCCGAAACTATAGTGCACATCGGGCGAGACTGTCAAAGCAAAGCCAAAACACAAGTCCCACACTGACGAAGTTAAGGGCAACATTAATAGAAAACATTCGACTATCACATCCCTCACAAATCAACCAAAAAACATCCAATCCTGAATCAATCCACAATCAAAATCATCCTTCAATCAACCACTCAAAATAACGAGTTTCGTACACCTCGATCAAAGTATTATGGCCCGTCATAAGTCCTATAGCTAGATATCAAGAGGTCTAGTTGAGGCCCGTCATAAGTCCTCGTACTTTCAGTTGCATTCTAGGCCCGTCATAAGTCCTAGAGCTAGACATCAAGAGGTCTAGTTGAGGCCCGTCATTGGTCCTCATGCATAACCAATATACCGATTGTATTCTAGGCCCGTCATTAGTCCTAGAGCTAGACATCAAGAGGTCTAGCTGAGGCCCGTCATTAGTCCTCATACATTTCGAAGATGCATTCTAGGCCCGTCATAAGTCCTAGAGCTAGACACCGAGTTCTAGTTGAGGCCCGTCATTAGCCCTCATGCATAAACAATATACCGATTGTATTCTAGGCCCGTCGTTAGTCCTAGTGCTAGACGCCGAGATCTAGTTAAGGCCCGTCATTAGTCCTCACACATTTCGAAGATGCATTCTAGGCCCGTCATAAGTCCTAGAGCTAGACATCGAGTTCTAGTTGAGGCCCGTCATTAGTCCTCATGCATAAACAATATACCGATTGTATTCTAGGCCCGTCATTTGTCCTAGAGCTAGACACCGAGATCTAGTTGAGGCCCGTCATTAGTCCTCATACATTTCGAAGATGCATTCTAGGCCCGTCATAAGTCCTAGAGCTAGACACCGAGTTCTAGTTGAGGCCCGTCATTAGTCCTCATGCATAACCAATATACCGATTGTATTCTAGGCCCGTCATTAGTCCTAGAGCTAGACACTGAGATCTAGTTGAGGCCCGTCATTAGTCCTCATACATTTCGAAGATGCATTCTAGGCCCGTCATAAGTCCTAGAGCTAGACATCGAGTTCTAGTTGAGGCCCGTCATTAGTCCTCATGCATTGGTTGTTCGATCGTATTCTAGGCCCGTCATTAGTCCTAGAGCTAGACACCGAGATCTAGTTGAGGCCCGTCATTAGTCCTCATACCATCAATCACCACAATTTGGGGCTCGTCATAAGTCCCCGTGCACCCGCATTCATAAGAACAGATCATAAACCGTAGTGAGAATCTTTGGCGTCCCGTCAACCTTGATCCAATTCTGCAAGGACTTGCAGAATTAAATCAAGGGGAGCCATCTGTAGACACCAAAAATTCTCACCCCATAAAGCGAATTCCGAGATAATAATTCAAATAAGAGGGGTCGTTGCCTTTCTTTTTTTCAAAACATATCAACATGCGTGCCTTTTTATGACAATATTTTAAACCAATTTTTCAAGCATTTTAGAAAAATCCAATTTTCCCAAAATTTTCAAACAATCATTTGTTTTAGACTTACTCTTTTATTTATTTATCTATTTAGTTATTTTCATTTTTATTTCCTTAGTCGTGGGCATTTCATTTACTTTATTTTACTTATATTATTTTATCCTTTTTATGTTGTTATTTTGTAAGTAAAACGTTTTATTTTTATTGACTACCCTTTTAGTCTTACTCTGCATATATGTTTCTGATGATTTTACTCATATCGATTTATAGCTTTTATTTTCTCTCCTTCAATTTTGTATGAAGTTCTATTGTGGTGGTCCCTTTCCTTTCTCATTTTTCAGTGGACCAAGCTTGGGCTTAGCCCAGTATTCAGTCAAACTCAGCAGCCCAAACCCAAGCCCATTTTCTTCTTTTTAACCCATATCCAAATAAAGCCCAAGACCTTCCATTATACAATGACATCCTAAAAACCCTACTGTACAGATTTTTTTGAGGCCAGCCGACAGAGACCCCGTTCTTTTTTCTGCTTCACGATTCTTTGTCTTCATTCTCCGTCATCGTTCTCCGTCTTCGTTCTTCTTCCTCTTGACGATCTTCGTTTTCGTTCTTCTTCTTCAAAAAACCTTAAAAAATCGAAACCCTAATCCTTCCCCTTCCTTTTTTACGGTAGCCGACTCTCATCATCTTCATCGACATTCTTCTTCTGATTCATTTTTTTTTTATCGGTCAACACACATCTCCCTTTTCCCATTCCCTTGTCGGACTTTGAGCGAAGAACCCGACAATCCGAAGAACTACACACTCTTGAATCCAAAGAAATCGAACCCAAAGAAAACACCTATTGAAATCTTCGAATCTCGTCCAAAATATCCAAGCACAAACCTCAGTCCATTGAAATTTCCATCTGAGCTTCCCTTCTGCCGGTTTCATTCTTCCTCATTCATCAGTAGAGAAATCTCGCTCATATGTGCATTACTGGCACTCGACATAGTCCCACGCCGGAGCAAAATGTGTGGTTTCGGGAAAATCAGCCATTGGTGACCACGAGCTACAGGGAAATCCCAATTACTCTATCTCGGTTATCCCTAATTCAAATCGGTTTCTAATTCATTAATTTACCGCATATCTGATGGCTTTGTTCCAAATGTGTTCCATATAGGGTTTCTTTTTTTCTTGCCAAGTATGGATAATGTGATGTTTGTACTGCCGATTGTACTCACTGTGTTCCGGATTTACCACGAATCAGATTTGAACAAGCATGTTCTCCCCCTGGCAAGAATTCACTGAACTTTCTAGCTGTAATCTCTGCATTTTCTTTGCTATCTACTTTATGTCATTGTTTTTCTTCTGTAGCTAATGTTCTGATCCTGGACAGAACGAACCTGTTTTTGGTAGGCTCGAAGGTTCATCTGGGTGCTGTTACTCCTTTTGGTTATTATTCATTTCGATGCAAAAAGGGGGTTGCAATTAGTCCCCCTTCATTTCGTTTACTAATCTCGAATCTACAGTGTCTTTTTTGGATTCATCACAGTCGTTACTCACTTGATTGCACTTGTAAATTGACGAGGTTTGCTGTTTCGGATGTATTTCGGGTTTAGTTGTAGGAGTTGATTAACTCCCCATCTCTATTGCTAATTTTCTCTAGTTTGAATGAGTTTTCGGTTTGCTGGCTAATTGGGGTTTATTCTGATCATTCTGATTTGTCTCAAGCGGGGATGAATTTCTCTATGTCATTCCGATTGTCGGACTTCTGTGATTTGTTTCGATCCAAGTTACAGCTTGGCATGCTACACACTCGACTATTCCTCTGGTTCTATTTTTTGTTGGAGTGTCAATTGAAATATGATCATGTGTCGGAAGAGTTTACAAGCCCGAATAAATCATAATATGGGTTTGTTACTTAATTACTGTATGGCCTGGCTATTTGTTGCGTGACCTTTGAGCTCGACCTGCCTGGTTGTCTCACGGGTACTTGGGTATGACGACTACTCTTTGATCACTTCTGATGTCTTTATCGGCCGTTCATGGCATATGTTGTTTGCTTGCCTGATGAATTTGTTAGGATTTAAACACCTCGATATTCAGTGGATCCGTCCGTTGTATTTACTTATTTTCTGGGCACATGGGCCCGATCCATTACCTGCTTCATGGCCTCTTTGCGCTAAGTTCATTTGACTGCTCAATCGATGGTTTTCTGGTTTGACCGAGGTACATACAATGCTGGTTAGACTTGCGGCATGATTTGGGATCATGGAAAGTGCGCTTTGGGTCTACCTTTGTAACACCCCGACTACTAACAACACACTTAACAACACGTTGCAGCAGAAATCACAACTCACAACATAACTTAACTCTTTGGTGTTACATGCCGTTATCCACCCACGTGGCTAACAAGGCTAACATACTTACATCGTATCGGTCTGATGGACTAAACTCCCGAGCAACTACACATTAATCCTGTACCATGTCCAACATTCGTTATACAGTTACATTACAACTGTACCGAGTATTTACTAACTAACGCCGATACAATTTCGGTCTTACTACACCTACAATACATTCACATTTCACATGGCTACCACATACAAACAACTACCCCGTCCTACTCTCGAACGGCTTCTAGTTCCTTGTACCTGAAACAGGAAAAGAAGAAAGGGTGGCCCCCCCAGGGGGCTCAGCACCTTTGCTGGTATGGTAATCCCGCAGCCCGCATGCTACCGGGCCACGCACAACTAATTGTCGTCTTAGCATGCGGTTGATTTTATTTAAAACATGCACACATTACACACATACGTCATGCTTAAAAGCACACATCCGTTAATAGAACACAAACACAAGGTTAGCACACACAACATAACAACACATTTCGCTTAATGACAAACACACACTTAATTCCATTCTTCTTAGAGAACATAAACTTTACTTAGGGAGTGTCGGGGTGATATAAGCACGAGCACAACATACATACATTTTCTTTACTTAGGTGTGGTGGCCTCATATAGGACCGATCACACCTTACACAATTTCCCCTAGCTCCAATAGTGATGAGTTAGGTAAGCCTTGGTTAAGCTTGTGGGTGGTTGTAATTCAAGGAAGAAAAACAACCGTAACATAATAAAGAGGGAGTCGAAGCGAACTTAGGCATCAACACCCTACCAACATTAAACATGATTTCCCCCTACCCGATTGGAAGTTGGGTAGGTAAGCTTTGGCTAAGCTAATGGGAGGTCGAAATCCAATGAAGGAAAACAACCCTAACATAACAGGATGGGAGTTAATTCACATATATACATCAACTCCCAAACAATACGCGTGACCGGAACGACCGGATTCCTCACCATACATAACATATACATATTAGTTAAAGGTTCCTTTATGGAACTTGTCACATACATACATCACATAGTGTTACTAACACTGTTAGACACATAAGGGAAGTAACATCCCTTTTTAACAAACATGGATAACTGTATCCGATAACAACACACAAAACAAAGTCACATACATCACACATAGTCACAACATACACAAACGCACGGATAGCCGTAGTTAGAACGTTCCCGTGGGTTGGGACGTTTATTCCGAATACCGATCTCTTATGAGAACCTAAGGTCGGTAACTATTATTTAACACATAATTAGGGTTGAACGGTATCGGCATTAATTACGCCACAATAATGAATTACTATCAACTCATTTCATACTTTATCTTGCAAGGTGGCAAACACACAGAAAAACACATTGGCATACAAGCCGGTGTAATCCGGTAGGACACAGGTTGCAAGAAAACCATACCTGTCACCGAAGGCGCACTCTAATGTGCCATCACATGTTCCTTGGAAACCTTTGAACAACTGGTAACATTATAACCATCTTTATTAACATCGGGGTAATATAATTATTTAACGACTAATGCGCCCATGGTTAACCCCGTTCAGTAGTTTTATAACTTTACATTTTAACTTGTTTTACTTTCACATTTTTTTATTACAATTGTTCACCACTCAATTGTCATTATAACTCACTTAACATATTCTTCATAACCTGATAACATCATCACTTATCAATCCCCATCATTGGTTATCATTTCCTAACCTTAAACAAGATTTTTGGTCAAAATTACACTGTGTCCGAACTTGTGTCCGGACATCCAAGGTCGGACACAAGTCGAAGCAATTTCTGGGGAAAATTTCAAAGCGTCCGAACTTGTGTCCGGACATCTAAGGTCGGACACAAGTCGAACAAAAATCTGGAAAAATTTTTTCGACACGTCTGAACTTGTGTCCGGACGTCTAAGGTCGGACACAAGTCGAAACGAAAACCAGGGAAAATTCATTCAACGCGTCCGAACTTGCGTCCGGACATCGAAGGTCGGATACAAGTCGAAGCAAAATAACCTGGGAAAATTTTTCAAGTGTCCGAACTTCCAAGTCCGGACAGAAGTTCGGACACAACTTAAAACTCCGAAAATTTATAAAACGACGGGGCATGTCCGAACTTCCAAGTCTGGACGGAAGTTCGGACGTACCAAAAAATTCAGCTAACAGAGGCAAATTCTTCCCAGAATTGCACTTCTAATAAAGCTATACTCAATCCTTGTTTCACAAGTTACAAACACCCATTCTTTTCCTTGAAATCCCAAATCATCAAGCACCATTTTGCTATCATTCTTGCACTCTCTCAACACTAAACATCCCAAGTAACACCTAAATTCTCTCATCCATAAAACCATCATCAACACTCATTTTCTACCAGAATTTTGCCATAACCTCACCATAAACCTTATACATCCAAATCATCAATTTTCATCCTTCTCATTCTTAGTCTAGCCACACCCTTACAAGGGTCCTAACAGCACATAACAAAACCTCAAACTCATCAACAACAATACAATCACCATAATATCAATGAACCACAACATAAACACAACCTCCAAACATTTGGCTCTTAAGGCCCTCAATTCAACCATTACTTCACAAACCTCTCCAATACCAATTAAACACATTTTCAACATAAATTTAAATCCATCATTTTGGGTTCTTTAATCTGTTTACCCATCCCAAACACTTAAACAATTATACACAAGGTTTAAGGTGAATTCCTTACCCCAATTTTACAAGCCTCTTTAATTCTCCTCTTGTTCCTCATCTTCTCCAAAATCGGTTAAGAGGGTATGGAGTTTCCAACTCCATCCCAACATCCAATAACACAAAAACATACTTAATTAATTATCTAAACCCTTGGAATATCTCAATTCAATAAAAGGGCTAGAATACAAAGTTAGGGTTTACCTTTTTGAAGTTTATAAGAGGGATTCTCACCCTTGAATCAAGAAGGAAATTACTCCACCATTGAAGGGTCAATTTGGAGCTCAAGAACAAGAAGAAAAACAAGGTATCAACAATGGTGAAAAATCGATTACACCAAGAGATGAAGGAAAGATGACTTTTTCTTGGAAATTTTTACCTTAGAAGGAAGATGAGTCTCCAAGCTTCACATTGGTGCCATTTTCTCTTCAAATGGGGAAAACCCATGGAGGTCAACTTCATCCTTTTGGAATTCCGAAAAGAGAGGATGATAGAGGAAATGAGAGGAAGAAGAATATGTGATTATTTTTGTGATTGGAGCTTGTATGAAGCTTGGACATGAAGACAAAGAGGGAGGAGCCATGGGAGGAGCTCACTGCCGTTCAAAACAGAGAGGGAGAAGGGAAACCGGTGGAGGAAGAAAGAGAGGAAAGAGAGGAAGAGAGAGAGAGGAAAAAGAAAAATAAAGGAGGAGAGAGAGGGGTATTTGTGCCCTTTGTTATTTTGGCTCTCTCTTGACTTAATTAATTAGCTAACTGGTCATGTGTGGGTGGGCTGTCTACATTAATGAAACCGGCCCACTAATATAAACATGCTGAAGCGTTTTTCGTCTTTTAACAGAAAATGCTCGTTTATTTACCCGGTTTAGCACTATTCACTAACCGGGACCCGGTTTCCGGAATTTTCTTATTCCTTTAATTTTATTGGTTATTAAACTCCCATAAATGTTTAATCATTGTTACATAATCAACTATTATTTTTACGGGGTCCTTTAACTGTTTAAAGTCACGTTTTCGGGTTTTCTCGAAAAACGCGCTTTAAGACTCCGTTAGCGTTTTAACGCATTGTTTGGATCCGTTTTCTTCCGGAATTTTTTCCCACATGTTCTTAATGTGTAATTAAGGTATAAAAATATATTTATAACCCTAATGAAGGTTATGTACCACCTAAAATAATTAAATACGTATTTTCACATTTTGGGACTTTTACGCATTTCCCTTTTCTTTTTGGTTTTCCTTTCTTCACCAATGACCTTAAGGACTTAATTAGCCTTAGAAAATTATAATTACATAATTAATTAGCACATTAAGGTTTGGGGTATTTCAATCTACCCCCCTTAAAAGAACTTCATCCTCGGAGTTCACACTTCCCTAGCGTCATTTGAATTAGAACACAGGGATTACTTGCAACATAAACTTCCATAACAAACATACTTTACATCACAACCTCGGACTTAACGGTCCGGGTAACACATCCATACATACATAACATGACATAACCTACTTACATAGTATCCTCGGACTTAATGGTCCGTGTACCTTAACAACATTTGCACATACGTAACAACCCTTAGACTCTTGGTCTGGGTAACATAACAACATTTAGACCCGTAGGTCTTGATAACACAACATCCTTTAGACACATAGGTCTTGATAACATAACACTTCCGGAACTTAACCACATTAGGACTCAAGGTCAAAATAATAATTATTACACACACCACACAACATGTCATAGCATGTATATCAACCAGAAATTCCTTTTCCATCTCTTCATGGGTTCGAGACCCATGTTGAGTACATATACACTGTGATCCCGTAGAACTAGTCGCGATGAACAATCTGGTCCCCGTTCCTTTGGGAAATCAAAACGATTGCATACACCTTTAAAATATACTTCTCATGTCACCGGTCCGAAGACAAAGGCTCATATGTGCTCAGCTCGTGAGCAAGTAATACGAAAATACTCTATATGAGGTTAAGTATAACGAAATCCTTTATTGGAAGAATACTACTTGAAATTCATTTACAAGGTCACATAAAGGTAGCCCTTCCTTTGAAAATACCACTTAAGAATCTCAAAAGTATTAATTGAAGTCTTGAAAATACCATATGAAAGTTTAAAACCCAATTTAAAATTCTTTGAAAACTCAATACAACTCCAAGTCCAATTATTGTTAACTGCATCTTATTCTTGATGTGGTTATTTGTGACCACTTATAGGGAGTTTCAAGAATCATCCAACCCTGATGTGATCAGCATCAGTGTTGAACTATCTCTCCACCCCAATTTGTGTTTGGCTTCCCTTGATCTCATGATAATCAAGTTTCACCTCCCACTTCAATTTCAAACAACAGTTAATTCAAGCATATCCATTTTCTATCTTTCAATCCACCTAGTCATAATCATTACATCTCCAAGGGATAGAACTCCGTCTATCGATCATCATCCAAATTCAACTTAATCCAGTTACCTAGGGAATCTTATACTCACTAGGTTCTATGTCGGTTTCATACCTCTTCACAAATCACAATACTGTATATATATGCTTTTATCAAAATACAATACACGGTTTTACATCTAGTATTATATGAACACACATAGTCGGGGTTTTAGTTCCCCGGGAGTTTCTTACTCCCTACACTTGTACTTCCACACACATCTGTTAACATACTAACACACTTATCACAATGGTATTCGCATCTTCAGCGCGCAATTACCATAATTAAACCATGAATGAATGCGTATGTTTATGTAACACACGCACCAATCATCAAAACAAAATCATTTTGTGCTATGCACACCATAGTTCACGTACGCTTGTACGGTAAAACACACTAAACGGTTTGCGCTCTACCCCCCTTAAAAGGGATTACGCCCACGTAATCAATCACTTAATCACTGGTTTATAACGTTCTACCGTCGTGAAGTGTTTTATCTCCACGCGGTTTATTACACAATGTGTTCTGGTTTGAGGGTCTTAGCCATATTGGCGGTTTAGTCCCTAACCAAGAATTCTCTTTAGAGTTTATCTAATTCATAACCCGTTTCGATTCTGGCCTGTGAACCTTCTAGGCGTTAATAATTAGCCATTCACTCATATTCACATCGCACATCCAACACTTGAATCGCGGGCTCACTATTCTTGCTGCGCGACTCTTGATAATTTAGAGCTTAGTTTGCCCCACACATTATTCTTACCGTATTGTACATCGCCGATTATCCCCTTCATGTTGGTAATAACGGGTTCTCAACCGACGCGTGGTATTTCTTACCGTGAGCGAATTCGGTGAGTTTCAAAACTTACTATCCATTTCCATGATAATTTATTGTGTTCCACAATGACTTACTTGATTTCTTCCGACTAACTGACGGTTGCGTTTGAGTGACTACCTAGTGTGTAGTACTCTCTCGGTTATTTCCAGCACTTGAGGTATATTCCATACCGATGTTTAATAATCGTGTTACTGTAGTCACTTATGCCAACAAGTATCCTTTGATTGGTACGAACGTGCTTTTCTTATGCATCGGTCCTTATCACATCTTAAGTCTTGTTCCTCTATCACATTTAACATTTCCCAAACTTCCTAGCTATCTCATTTGATCATTACCGCGTAAGTGCAATGCCAAAACGCTCAGTCCTACAGAGTGCACAGGCGTAAACTCTTGACGGTAAATCTCTTATGCGATTGCAATAGGAATTCACACTGAGTTCCTTATCACATAGTACCGACCATTGGCTTATTGCCCAGTCTGCGTATCATCACTTACTCGTATGTCCCTTGAGTTTTACTCATAATCGGTCTTATTTGCCACATTATTATTTAACAATACTTATGCAACGGTCGCTTACTGCGCACCGTGCTCTTGCTCATTGTATAACATTAACTTACACTGCATCCGCTGTTATGTTAGCTTCCGCCATTACACTGTGTTTTGCCGCTCATTTGGCTGATTGTTGAATACTTTATTCTTCAAGTCTTTATGCTCCTTGAGCGTTGTTCATTACACATTTGGCATCACACACAATGGTGGTTGCTATTAGACTTATTACTCTTCCGGTCTCCACAACTGGTACGAACACTTCTTTTCGTAAGACGACTACTCAAATCATTCTTGGGTAATAACAATAAGGTCAATCCTTAACATACTCCCTATTGATTCACATAACTACCACCGTTGCGGTCTCACAGTATCAAGAGGTATCCCCACTCTTAAAGCAGTGGTTCGTTATCCGCTTACTTACCTATATAACATAAACTTTCGTAATCAGTAACATTTTCTTAACACATTTTACTTGTGGCTTATAAGCCCTATTGCCTCGAGCTCTGCTCATTATAGGCTGTTCACACTCACTTATTTCTCTGTACAACATTACGTGGTTTATAGGTTGTATTGAGCTCCATGACAAGGTCATTATTCCTTTCATGGGATGCCCCTCCGAGGATGTCAGACTTCCTCCTGACGTCTTACGTTTAAACTGGGTGTTAGTTTCAACCCTTGCGTTTCTATCATGTTATCTCATTCAACCACTGTTGATCCAAACACCCTTTTTAAGGATAGTTCCTAGGTGTTACTAGGTTATGCCATTACATCTTGCTTGCACTTATGAATACATTTAATTAACTACATTTCCTTGCATTCTTGACTGGGTTAAATATCCTTTCCAGTGCGATTGATATCCCCTTAATTTAAGTGGTCATTCCGGGAGTCTCATCCCGGTCATTGCACATTAACGTGTTCATAGTAGGCATCTGCCTCACCATATGTAGGCCGGGTACCTACTCCAGCTATTACATTCATCCTTCAAGATTCTTAAGACATATTCCACGTCTTTATTTACCAACCAGTGCACTTCGCACTTGTTCACCTTTAAACGTTTCCTCCAAATGAATTCACTGATTCTTTTAGTCTTGTTGACTTTAATGGGTTCCTTTACTTCCACCATTCTTGGTAATTCATTCTCTTGCTTGACTTTTACTTCGGACCGTAGTATGTTGCCGACTACTTCCCGTGTTCCAGACTCCACTCGTATACATATATGGGGTATCCTACTGATACATTGCTACTTACCCGACTAACCCATACGAAGGTTTGTCAGGCCCACAAGCTCCTCTCGGAGTGCGGTCGTCCCACAATTCAGTTGGTACACTCGTAGTGTCCGTCACACGCCTAGGTGAAGTATTCTGTTGTTAACTCCCTTATATTATCCTGTGATAATATGCATTCCGTGCTTCCCGAACTTAATCAAGGGAAAGTTTATCCACTGTTGTATTATTATGAACTCAATCCATTCCCTCTGGTTGTTACCCTTGGGTTTACCGGTTTCCATCCGTTTATTTAAAAGTAACTGGGTATGACTTACCTACCATGTGGCACTGAGGCCGGTGTAGGTCTTCTGGTTTGGTCTAAGAAGAAGGATTGAAATAGATTGGGTTTGAAAGGAGGTTAGACTTTGAAAAAAAACTTGGTTTATAAAAAAAAGAGTTTGAAAATAAATCTAAGCTTGAAAGGAAAAAAATTCTCGTGGTTTCGCAACGTCCTCTTGTTCTAACCAAGTCTAGCTTCTTGCTGACTGGTGTATTTCCAATTACAGGGGTTAGGCTGTTAAGCCCTTCCATGGTTATGATGTTCTTACTTAACTTCATGGTACTGTACTAAGTACTTTGTAGTTGCTAAAAAAAAAAATTTCCGCTAGCCTTGTTATAGCAGCACTTGCCATGGCAAGTGCGCCATGCTAACTGACTACTGGTTCAATACACATTGGTTGCGGTACTGCTTTCACCCGCTCTGACATCAGTGGCCTTGCTGGCCCTTACTTGATCTTACAGCCTTAACAATCAATCTTCTGGGTACTTCTCACTGTCTTCACATGATAACCATTAACTAGGGTGTTTCCCATTCTGGGAGACCCCTTTCCTTCGTATTATATCCTCCTCGTACTACGTTGTAGTTCCTTAATCGGTTGGTATACCGTTGGCGTATTAGTTAACTTTTGTAGTCCCGTAGGCACTCGTCTCAGGTTTCATTACTTCACTTCTTGCCTGTTGCACAGTTGGTGCGTTGCAAGCTGGTTGTCCTCGACTGCTCAGCATGTCGACCCAGGTTGCCGGAAATTCTATTCTCTTTTGCACAAGATTCTTCACCTTTCGCTACCTTATGCGGCAAACATTGTTACAATGGAGACCGTCTTCGGGATTCACACCTTTCGGGATCTACCGTGTGACAGGTTCTCAGTACTTATAAGGACATTTAATAACAGCCAGATCGGGTATTCCCGAGTAAGAGAGGACTTTCATCTCTCTAGAGTTCTTTCCGAGTTATAGAATAGGGTTTGTGGAGGGCGGGATGGATGTTGTAGGTTCCCAGTACACACTGGTATTTCCTAACTGGCGTACTTCTCACGCTATCACTCACCCCTTAACCCAAAGTACTAAACTCTTAACTCGGTACTTCCAAAGCTCGGTAATTCAGTCATCAGAGCGACACTTCGCTCTGATACCACTTTTTGTAACACCCCGACTACTAACAACACACTTAACAACACGTTGCAGCGGAAATCACAACTCACAACATAACTTAACTCTTTGGTGTTACATGCCGTTAGCCACCCACGTGGCTAACAAGGCTAACATACTTACATCGTATCGGTCTGATGGACTAAACTCCCGAGCAACTACACATTAATCCTGTACCATGTCCAACATTCGTTATACACTTATATTACAACTATACCGAGTATTTACTAACTAACGCCGATACAATTTCGGTCTTACTACACCTACAATACATTCACATTTCACATGACTACCACATACAAACAACTACCCCGTCCTACTCTCGAACGGCTTCCAGTTCCTTGTACCTGAAACAGGAAAAGAAGAAAGGGTGGCCCCCCCAGGGGGCTCAGCACCTTTGCTGGTATGGTAATCCCGCAGCCCGCATGCTACCGGGCCACGCACAACTAATTGTCGTCTTAGCATGCGGTTGATTTTATTTAAAACATGCACACATTACACACATACGTCATGCTTAAAAGCACACATCCGTTAATAGAACACAAACACAAGGTTAGCACACACAACATAACAACACATTTCGCTTAATGACAAACACACACTTAATTCCATTCTTCTTAGAGAACATAAACTTTACTTAGGGAGTGCCGGGGTGATATAAGCACGAGCACAACATACATACATTTTCTTTACTTAGGTGTGGCGGCCTCATATAGGACGGATCACACCTTACACAATTTCCCCCTAGCTCCAATAGTGATGAGTTAGGTAAGCCTTGGTTAAGCTTGTGGGTGGTTATAATTCAAGGAAGAAAAACAACCGTAACATAATAAAGAGGGAGTCGAAGCGAACTTAGGCATCAACACCCTACCAACATTAAACATGATTTCCCCCTACCCGATTGGAAGTTGGGTAGGTAAGCTTTGGCTAAGCTAATGGGAGTCGAAATCCAATGAAGGAAAACAACCCTAACATAACAGGATGGGAGTTAATTCACATATATACATCAACTCCCAAACAATACGCGCGACCGGAATGACCGGATTCCTCACCATACATAACATATACATATTAGTTAAAGGTACCTTTATGGAACTTGTCACATACATACATCACATAGTGTTACTAACTCTGTTAGACACATAAGGGAAGTAACATCCCTTTTTAACAAACATGGATAACTGTATCCGATAACAACAACACACAAAACAAAGTCACATACATCACACATAGTCACAACATACACAAACGCACGGATAGCCGTAGTTAGAACGTTCCCGTGGGTTGGGACGTTTATTCCGAATACCGATCTCTTATGAGAACCTAAGGTCGGTAACTATTATTTAACACATAATTAGGGTTGAACGGTATCGGAATTAATTACGCCACAATAATGAATTACTATCAACTCATTTCATGCTTTATCTTGCAAGGTGGCAAACACACAGAAAAACACATTGGCATACAAGCCGGTGTAATCCGGTAGGACACAGGTTGCAAGAAAACCATACCTGTCACCGAAGGCGCACTCTAATGTGCCATCACATGTTCCTTGGAAACCTTTGAACAACTGGTAACATTATAACCATCTTTATTAACATCAGAGTAATATAATTATTTAACGACTAATGCGCCCATGGTTAACCCCGTTCAGTAGTTTTATAACTTTACATTTTTAACTTGTTTTACTTTCACATTTTTTTATTACAATTCTTCACCACTCAATTGTCATTATAACTCACTTAACATATTCTTCATAACCTGATAACATCATCACTTATCAATCCCCATCATTGGTTATCATTTCCTAACCTTAAACAAGATTTTTGGTCAAAATTACACTGTGTCCGAACTTGTGTCCGGACATCCAAGGTCGGACACAAGTCGAAGCAATTTCTGGGGAAAATTTCAAAGCGTCCGAACTTGTGTCCGGACATCTAAGGTCGGACACAAGTCGAACAAAAATCTGGAAAAATTTTTTCGACACGTCCGAACTTGTGTCCGGACGTCTAAGGTCGGACACAAGTCGAAACGAAAACCGGGGAAAATTCATTCAACGCGTCCGCACTTGCGTCCGTACATCGAAGGTCGGACACAAGTCGAAGCAAAATAACCTGGGAAAATTTTTCAAGTGTCCGAACTTCCAAGTCCAGACGGAAGTTCGGACACAACTTAAAACTCCAAAAATTTATAAAACGACGGGGCATGTCCGAACTTCCAAGTCCGGACGGAAGTTCGGACGTACCGAAAAATTCAGCTAACAGAGGCAAATTCTTCCCAGAATTGCACTTCTAATAAACCTATACTCAATCCTTGTTTCACAAGTTACAAACACCCATTCTTTTCCTTGAAATCCCAAATCATCAAGCACCATTTTGCTATCATTCTTGCACTCTCTCAACACTAAACAACCCAAGTAACACCTAAATTCTCTCATCCATAAAACCATCATCAACACTCATTTTCTACCAGAATTTTGCCATAACCTCCCCATAAACCTTATACATCCAAATCATCAATTTTCATCCTTCTCATTCTTAGTCTAGCCACACCCTTACAAGGGTCCTAACAGCACATAACAAAACCTCAAACTCATCAACAACAATACAATCACCATAATATCAATGAACCACAACATAAACACAACCTCCAAACATTTGGCTCTTAAGGCCCTCAATTCAACCATTACTTCACAAACCTCTCCAATACCAATTAAACACATTTTCAACATAAATTTAAATCCATCATTTTGGGTTCTTTAATCTGTTTACCCATCCCAAACACTTAAACAATTATACACAAGGTTTAAGGTGAATTCCTTACCTCAATTTTACAAGCCTCTTTAATTCTCCTCTTGTTCCTCATCTTCTCCAAAATCGGTTAAGAGGGTATGGAGTTTCCAACTCCATCCCAACATCCAAGAACACAAAAACATACTTAATTAATTATCTAAACCCTTGGAATATCTCAATTCAATAAAGGGCTAGAATACAAAGTTAGGGTTTACCTTTTTGAAGTTTATAAGAGGGATTCTCACCCTTGAATCAAGAAGGAAATTACTCCACCATTGAAGGGTCAATTTGGAGCTCAAGAACAAGAAGAAAAACAAGGTATCAACAATGGTGAAAAATCGATTACACCAAGAGATGAAGGAAAGATGACTTTTTCTTGGAAATTTTTACCTTAGAAGGAAGAGGAGTCTCCAAGCTTCACATTGGTGCCATTTTCTCTTCAAATGGGGAAAACCCATGGAGGTCAACTTCATCCTTTTGGAATTCCGAAAAGAGAGGATGATAGAGGAAAATGAGAGGAAGAATATGTGATTATTTTTGTGATTGGAGCTTGTATGAAGCTTGGACATGAAGACAAAGAGGGAGGAGCCATGGGAGGAGCTCACTGCCGTTCAAAACAGAGAGGGAGAAGGGAAACCGGTGGAGGAAGAAAGAGAGGAAAGAGAGGAAGAGAGAGAGGAAAAAGAAAAATAAAGGAGGAGAGAGGGGTATTTGTGCCCTTTGTTATTTTGGCTCTCTCTTGACTTAATTAATTAGCTAACTGGTCATGTGTGGGTGGGCTGTCTACATTAATGAAACCGGCCCACTAATATAAACACACTGAAGCGTTTTTCGTCTTTTAACAGAAAACGCTCGTTTATTTACCCGGTTTAGCACTATTCACTAACCGGGACCCGGTTTCTGGAATTTTCTTATTCCTTTAATTTTAATGGTTATTAAACTCCCATAAATGTTTAATCATTGTTACATAATCAACTATTATTTTTACGGGGCCCTTTAACTGTTTAAAGTCACGTTTTCGGGTTTTCTCGAAAAACACGCTTTAAGACTCCATTAGCGTTTTAACGCATTGTTTAGATCCGTTTTCTTCCGGAATTTTTTCCCACATGTTCTTAATGTGTAATTAAGGTATAAAAATATATTTATAACCCTAATGAAGGTTATGTACCACCTAAAATAATTAAATACGTATTTTCACATTTTGGGACTTTTACGCATTTCCCTTTTCTTTTGGTTTTCCTTTGTTCACCAATGACCTTAAGGACTTAATTAGCCTTAGAAAATTATAATTACATAATTAATTAGCACATTAAGGTTTGGGGTATTTCAACCTTCTATGGGTTTGGAAATTCTATCTCTTAATCTTTACTATAATTCAATTGCCTTCGATATTCAATTGCTCGTTGCGCATTGATAATGGTTTGGAAATCAGTTTGAAACTAGCACATGATTTGTCCCTTTTGCGCTTAGATAAGAACATAGAATCGAGTGATAGCTGCCCTATGCTATAATTGTAGATAAATCACTCATTGACGGGATGCTCCTCATTAATTTTTCATGTTAGAGGGAAATGATATAAACCCTTCTAGGTATGATCCCACATGACTCACAACTTCACCTCTTTGATACTACACTTTGGTTTGAGTAATAATCTAAGACGACGAATTAATTTGAGTAGCAACCCCAATACTTGATTTATCCTACAATCCTTAGCATTTGTTGGCAGCTTAATACTCTTTTCTGTGTTCTCGGTTGGGGTGTGGGAGATGATTAGATTGCCCCCTTTCCTCCCATTGAGAGGGGCCGTATGATCCCATTGCACACACCCCAACCCTTTTACATTTCATTACTAATTATTCTTGTACCTCTTTGTTTTTGTTCTATGGTATGTACATATTGCTTGAGGAACAAGGAATTGCTGGATTAAGGAGCTGGACCTTAGCTACGACTACCGGGGTCTCCACTTCAAACACATGCATCGGTTGGTGCACTTCTTGCTGATCCTATCAGCTCAAGTGAGGCGGCGTCGATGCGACCCCCCATAGCTGCTTTTCATCTAAAGTTTTTTCTTGTATCAATTTGTAGTTCTTTTATTGTTTTTACTTTCGGTTGCAATCTTATGATTTATTCATTATTGTGATTTCATCCCATGACCTTTGTATTATTCTCTTGCTTTCAACCTTTGATTGACTATTGAAAGATAGTAAATAGGATAAGACTAACAATTGGTTAGCAACCCATACAGTAGGACTCACCTTGTTAGTTTTTGAGAGTTTTAGATTTGAATCATTCTGATTCGCTACCTAGATAGCTTTGATGATTTGTTCTTGTATATACATTTCTTGTATTACTTCTGAAATTCATTTCATATGTACATAACTTAGGCTTTTAAAATCCATGTCCACATGTATACAATTACATAGACAGATTCTGAATTCTTTTCTTACATATATTTGTTTTATTTGGATAGTTTTTAAAATCCATGTCATCATGTATATTTGTTTATATAGCCTTGGAAATTCATCTTTACATATCATTTGTTCATCATTCCTTGCCTATGATTTTGTAAGTGTATGGACTGATCCTGTTTTGGCCCATGTAACTCTTGGCCCAAATCTATTTTTGTTCAGGTTCAGTCCATAACCAGCCAAACGGGCTGGAGCAGGTGGCCCTAGAAAGCCCATTAGGTTGCCCACTTCAGAAAAGCCTTAGGTTTGGGTATCCTCCATGAATACAGGTCCTAGACACGGCTCATGTGAGGAATCCCCGTTTCCTTTAAAATTTTCCAAATCATCCTCTAAAGTCAGAATAAAATTCACAATCAATCATTCAACTCCAAATCAATTTAAAAATCCAACGAGTCAAATTCCACTTCATAGTCAATCTCTCTCATACTCTCTCATCAAACACACTGCAAAACCAATGTCTCTCATACTCTCTCATCATACACACTTCAAAACAATCTCTTTCACACTCTCTAATCATACACCCTTCAAAATCAATCCTTCTCACACTCTCATCAAAAACACTATAAAATTGAAATACCCCAAACCTTGGTATGTTGTGTAAATGTTAAGCTATGGTATTTAAAGGCTAAAAAGTGCCTTAGAAACATAAATGGAACATTTAAACCATGGTAAAACACAATAAAACACTAAGACACGGTTTGAGCAAAAACATGCTCTAAGGTATGAGTGAACTTGGTTAGGACCCAAAGAGCCTACCAAGACTTAATAACATTTAAGTATGATTTTATAAGGCTAATTAAGTCCTTAGGAAACTTTGGTAGACAATGAAACCAAACAAAACACAAGGTAATACCTTAAAGTCAATATGAGCAAAAATGTGCTCTAAGCTTGGGATAAATGTGTATAAGGCCTAATGGTCATACCTATGCCTTAATTATATGTTAATGAACATATTAAATCAATTACCAAAGAAAACCAAGCTTGAAAACAAGTTAAAACGCAAAGTGTGCTTTAAGGAGTCTTAAAGCACGTTTTTGAAAAATTGTCTTGTAAATGAGTTTTGAATGGCTAAATGTCCATCATTACTCTTTAATTAACATGTGTACTATATAGTATCACATTTGGGTGACCATATTAGTGGGAAATCAAAAATTTCACTTCTATGTGCCCTAGTTTGTGAATAGTAACTTTTACAAGCTAGTTTATAACATATGTTGTATTAAGTAATTAAATTGACAAACAAAGACTATATTACCCTCATAACTATAAGGGGGCCGGTTTTTAAGGTGTGGTGACTCACCACTCTCTTGTTATTTTGTGAAGTAAATAAAGATGACTAATATAGTTACTATTTACTTTACATATAAATGTCTTCAAAAGTAAGTTCTATCTTCATTCTCCCTTCCTTTCCTTCATTTCCCACGGTTCAAAACACACCACTAACCTCTCTTCTTCATTCTCTCACGGTTTGTAATAGTACCTCTCTTCTCCATCTTCATTTCCTTGCCAATCCAACTCCATGCTCACAAATCAAATTCTAAGACCATATTTGTCTTAGTTAGGTCAAGCTATACACTTCTACCTTTTTAAATCTTCAAGAGCTCAATTTGGTGCCATGGAGAATCACCATTGATGGAGTTTGAGCTTGTATTTCTACACATTATTACTCTCCTTTGCTTCAAGGTAAGGAAACTCAAAGAAAAACCAAGTTTCCTTCATGCTTTGTGTTGTCCGAAAATTCACCATTAATGGTGTTCATTGTTGCTTTGTTCTAGCTCCATTCGAATCTTTCAAGGACTTGGTGGAGTCCTCTCTTGATATATATTCAAGCTCTCTTTCCATTCCAAGGTAAAACAACCATCTTAATACCTTAAGATAATATATGTAAACCTAGGGTTTACAATGAGATGAAGCATTAAGCTTGTATACTCATTTTAATGATTATACATTGTTTACTAGTTGACAAGGAAGGAAATGCCTTACCGGTTTACAAGGAAACAAGAAAGAAATTTGTGAGGAAAAGAGGTAAACAAGCTATCTCAATGTGGTTTAGTGCCTTAGGAGAAATAAGCTTATAATGCTTGTTAAAACTACCTAAAGAGCAAATGGTAAATGAGCTAGTAAAATGCTCTCAAGGAGTTTATTAAAGGAATATGTATTGTTGGGTGTATTTGCAGGTCAAAGGCATTATTATGTGGGAAATTCAGTGTTTAAGGTTTATGCAATTAAGGGCCTAAGAGCCATGCATTTAAGGGCCTAAGAGCCATGCATTTAAGGGCCTAAGTGCCAAGCAATTTAAGTTATGCACTATATTGTGATGTAGTGCTTAATGTGTGAAGTTTGTGTATAAAATGTGTTTGATGGATTTTAGGTGTTATTGAATGGATTAAGGTAAAAACCTAAGTGTTTGGATGTGGGTATATACTAGAGAAGCTATGGCCAAATTTGGGACATGTGTAAGTCCTAAGTGTTGTAAGTGAGTTTTGGTGAACTAGGAAGGATTAAAGGTGAATGAATGTTTACTTGAGAGGGAAACATGTATTAAAGTGATTAAGAGTGACGCAAGGATTTAGGCATTATCTTGGAAGTTTTAGAAATCTATGGTGTTCTTAAGATGTATTAAGTCTTGGAGGAGTTTGTATAAGGTAGGTTAGGTAATGTTGATATTCAAGGAATAATGATGTTTAGGTATGATGTGAAAAGGAGATTTAGTTAGTAAGAAAAGAAGTTGAGAGGTGATGATAAGGTGTAGAGGAAACACCTTGGTATTGTGGTCATTATAGGTGAAATGCCACCTAGAAATCATAAGGAGAAAACATTGTAAGTGTTAGGAATTTTGTGGAGATATAAGTAAAGGTTTAAGGAATTAGGAAACATAGTTTGTGAGTGCTTAAGAATATCTTAAGGGTGTGTTTGAAGTGCCAAATGATGTTAGAACACATTAAGAGGCCTTAGGAGAAGTTTGGTGAAGAATTGGCAAAGTTTGGGTAAGATTAGGAGGCGACCGACCCAGGGGCCGACCCAGTTTTTGGGTCGGTCGAGCCTCTGTTAGATGTTAGGAAGTGTTCGGTAATGGTCCGACCCAAAAGGGTGGGTCGGACATGGGTCGGTCGGTCAAGTTACAAAGGAGGGAAAATGTTCGCACATGGACCGACCCAGAATGGTGGGTCGGACGTGGGTCGGACGGGCATGATTATAAGGAAGTAAAAGGGGTCTGTAATGGACCGACCCAGATGTGGGTCGGACGTGGGGGGTCGGTCGGACCAAAAACATGGTTTAAGGTTATGAAATGATATGAGATGATGGGGATTGATAGGTAATGATGCCATAAGGTTGTTAAGACATGTTAGGTGAGTTTAAATGGCAATTAGGTGGGTGAAAAGTTGTATTAAAATGTGACGGTAAAACGTTTTAAAAATGTAAAGTTATTTAACCAAGTTAACGGGGAAAGTTATAAGCATTAGACTTTAAAACAAACATGTTACCCCAATGTTAATAAAAGAACATGTCATGTTAACAGTTGTTCGAGAATTTGCTCGAGGAACATAAGTGGACGTGGTAAAGTGGACCCCGGTGACAGGTATGGTTTTCTTGCAACCTGTGTCCTAACGGATTACACCGGCTTGTATGCCAATATGTTTTCTTGAGTGTTTGCCACCTTGTAAGATTAAAACATGTAATGAGTTTATAGTAATTCATTTATGTGGCGAATTTGGTATCCGATGCCGTTTAACCTCAAATATGTGTTAAACCTTAGCTAACTAAAACTAGGAACACATGAGTGATCGGTATTCGGAGTTGACGGCCCAAACCTTGGGAACGTGCTAACCACGGCTATGTGTGAGTTAGTTGGACATTGTTGTTGTATGCAAGTGTGTGAACCTCCCTTGTGTGCTTAACTCGGTTATGATACCGTATGGTTGTGGATGTGGTAGGCTCCATAATGGATCTCTAACCACTTAATATTTAAGGTATGTATACTAATGGGGGGTGAGGAGTCCGGTCTGTTCCGGCCACGCGTGTGAGGATGGGGGTCGTGCCATTATAGGTTCGACCCTCTGTGTATGTTATGGTTGTCTTCCCATTGGGTTTCCAACC
The DNA here is from genome assembly GCA_023374045.1 of Limonium bicolor. NCBI lineage: Eukaryota > Viridiplantae > Streptophyta > Magnoliopsida > Caryophyllales > Plumbaginaceae > Limonium > Limonium bicolor. The sequence goes on from JAIOTZ010000070.1 coordinate 81,765, forward strand.
TTCCCTGTTAGCTTAACCAAAGCTATATTACTGACTCACGTCGGGCCACGGGGGCATACTAATGGTTATGTTATTTCGGTGTGCTTGGGATTACTATATCCGACACACCTTGGGTATAAGTTAACCGTTCTATATAACCGGACGGTAACGAGGATGGTAACGAGCTTAACATGGGATTGGCAAAAATCCCTAGGCTCACCTGGTATACTAACTATGGTGGAAGGTTCCTTGTGAGAACCGATTTTATGGTGTATGTAATGTTATAATGCTATGCAAATTCCCTTGCTATGCTTTGGTATATATATATATTGGATGTTTTAAATGAATGCAACGTTGTCATGTGTACATCGAAGCAAGAAAGGTTTGTTATGTTTTGTTATGTGTGCAATGAGTTATGTTGTAGGATATGGAATGTGTGGATCATGGAAATGAATCCCAGTTGCGACAAGAGGCATTTGAGGATAACCCGGTTAATGGGTACATGCCGTTCGTTAAGGAAGTAGCTCCATTTTAGAGGAGAGCCACTCTAGGGTTTAAGGAATCATTGGATGGTTGGTTAAGTGTGGATGTGTTGGTTATAGGTTGAGCCCATTGAGGCGAAATATTATGGGTTGTATGGTTATGGCTTGTATGTATGATTTAAATATAATCAACTGCATGCTAAGACGACAATTAGTTGTGCGTGGCCCGGTAGCATGTGGGCTGCGGGATTACCATACCAGCAAAGGTGCTGAGCCCCTTGGGGGCCACCCTTTCTCTCCTTTTCTATTTCAGGTACAGGGAGCTGGAAGCCGTTCGAGAGTAGGACGGGGTAGTCATTGTGCATGGAAATTCATTTAAGTGTATATGTACAGTAGGTGTAGTAAGACCGATATTGTTGTCGGCATCGGTTGTAAATACTCGGTACAGTGGGAAGGTATATGTATAATAATTGTTGGAAATGGTATGGGGATGTGTTGTATAGTTGCTCGGGAATTTAGTCCATCAGACCGGTACAATGTATAAATGTTAGCCTTGTTAGCCACGTGGGTGGTTAACGGCGTGTAACACCAACGAGACAAGTAATGTGATGAGGTTGATTTTCCGCTGCAATTGATTGTAAGTGTGTTATTGATGGATGGGGTGTTACAAAAAGTGGTATCAGAGCGAAGTATCGCTCTGATGACTGAGTTACCGAGCTTAGGAAGTACCGAGTTAGGATTTAAGTACTTTGGGTTAAGGGTTGAGTGTAGCGTGCGAGAACGCTAGTTAGGACTACCGGTGAATACTGAGAAACCTACTATTCCATCCCACCTCCACAATCCCTGTTATATAACTTGGAAAACAACGCAGAGAGAGATGAAAGTCCTTCTTACTCGGGAATACCCGATCTGGCTGTTAGTAAGTACCTTTAAGGGTACGGAGAATCTGTCATACGGTAGATCCCGAAAACCTGGGAATCCGGAGACGGTCTCCATCTGGACAATGTTAACCGCATTTAATAGCGAGGAATGAAGAATCTTGTGTATAGAGGAATAGAATTTCCAGCAACCTGGGTCGACATGCAGAGCAGTCGAGAATGACCAGCTTGCAACGCACCAACCGTGCAACAGGCAAAAAGTGGATTAAAGAAACCCGAGACGAATGTCTATGGGGCCACAGTTGATAAATAATGCACCAACGGTATACCAACCGTCAAGGAACTACAACATAGTGCCCAAACAGGAGACAAGTCTCAGTAACCACGACAAATACGTGGAACGGGATACAAAGAGAATACAATACTAAGAAAAAGGGGTCTCCCAGAATGGGAAACACCCTAGTTGATGATCGTCATGCGAAGACAGTGAGAAGTCGCCTAGAGAAGTTATTATCAAGGCAATAACATCAGTGAGGGCCAACAAGGCCACTGATGACAGTGGGATAAAAACAATACCACAACCGGTATGTGTTGAACCGATAGCCAGTTAGCATGGCGCACTTGCCATAGCAAGTGCTACTATAACAGGGCTGTTCAGGAAATTCATAACCACTACAGGTACTTGGAAAAGTACCATGGAGTTAAATGTGATCGTCATAACAGTGGAAGGGCCTGTTAGCCTAACCTCTGTAATTGAAAACACACCAGTCAGCAAGAAGCTAGACTTGGCTAAGGTAAGAAGATGTTGTGAAACCATGGAAATTTTTCTTTCAAACCTAAATTTATTCAAACCCTTTCTTTCAAAACCAGATTTTCTTTCACACCAACACTTCTTTCCAACCTTCTTTTAAACCAAACCAGTGAAACCAAGAGCAACTGACAAGGACGCAACAGTGGATAAACTTTCCCTCGATTAAGTTCGGGAAGCAAGGAATGAATATTGTCACGGGACAATATAAGGGAATTGACAACAGAATACTTCACCTAGGCGTGTGACGGACACTACAAGTGTACCAACTGTGTTGTGGGACGACCGCACTCCGATAGGAGCATGTGGACCTGACAGACCTACTATAGGTTAGTGGGTAAGTAGTAATGTATCAGTATGATACCCCATATATGATACCAGTAGAGTCCGAAACACGGGAAGTAGACGACTCCGTCTACGGTCAGCAGTATAAATCAAACAGGAGCTAGAAAATACAAGGAATGTTTGAAGTAAAGGAACTCAGTTAAGTTAACGAGACTAAAGGAATTAGTAAATCCCTTTCAAGGAAACGTTTAAGAGTTAGGAAGTGCGAAGTGCACAAACTGTTAAGTAAAGACATAGCATATGTCTTAAGAATCCTCAGGGATAAACATGATAGCGGGGAAGTAGGGAAAGGCAGATGCCTAATGTGGACACATTAATGTGCAACGAACGGGATGAAACTCCCAGAATCATTGAATCAGTACCTACACTATCTGGAAATGTTGATCTTTACAGAAGAAGATAATAACAGAATGTACCAAAAAGTGTGAAACAAGTGTAAGGCGTAACTTAGCGACACCCAGGAGAAATCCTCGAAGGGTGTGCGCATCAACAATTGTTGAACAAAATGACATGACAGAAACACAAGGGTTGAAATTAACACCCAGATTAGACATAAGCTGTTAGGAGACGGACTGGCAATCCTAAGGGGCATCCCATGAAAGGAAATGTGATGCAACAACCTTGTCATGGATGCCAATACAACCTCTAACCAGGTAATATTGTACAGAGAGTACATGTGTGTGGACCGCCTACAATGAGCCCAGCTCAAGGCAAATAAGGCTTATAAGCCATAAGTAAGATATGTTATATGAATTCGGTTGACTGTAGAAGTTTATGTGGTATAAGTGAATAGAGCGGAGAACGAACCACTGCATTAAGAGTGGGGATACCTCTCGATATGGTGAGACCGCAGGAGCGGTAGTTATGTGAATCAAGTTCAAGAAATATGTGGAGGACGGACCATGTTGTTAATACCCCAGGATGATTTGAATAAGAATAATACGAAAGGAAATGTTTGTACCAGTTGTGTAGACAGGAAGTGTAATAAGTCTGATAGCAATCACCATAGGTGTGTGAAGCTAAATGTGTAGCGAACAACGCTCAAGGGAAAGATAATGATATATTCAAAAATCAGCCAAATAAGTGGCCAGATAAACCTAGCTTAATAGCAGAAGCTAATATAATAGCGGATACAGTATAAGTTGATGCTATATAATGAGTAAGGATACGGTGCGCAATAAGCGACCGTTGTGTGAGTATTGTTAAATGATAAGGATTCAGTGAAAATTCCTATCGCAATCGCATAGAGAGTTGCTGTCAAGGGTTTACCCTCTGCACTCTGTATGACTGAGTTTTGGTATTGCTCTTGCACAGTAATGATCGAGTTGATAGCTAGGGATCAGAGCATGGTAATTATGGAGGAATAATGCTATGGCCGATGCATAGGTAATGCAAGGCCGCAGGAATGAAGAATACAAGTACAAAAGAAATGGGGAGACAGATTATAACGAGTGACTACGGTAGCACTAACTGCCAAATATCGGTATGGAATATACCCCAATGTTTAATAGCTGAGAGAGCACTACACCTTGGTAGTAGCTTAATCTCAACCGACATTAAGTCGGTAAAAGTACGTCAATCCATTGTGAATACCTAGTAGTTTAACCGCTAGCATTGGAGAAGGGTATGGAAAATCGTGAAACTCCCGAATTCCTCAGGGTAAGAGATACCATGCGCCGGTTGAGAAACCATTGTTACCTAGAAAAAGAAATAATTGAGATGACAATACCATTAACAGTAACAATGGGCAAACCAGCTCTATAATTATCAGGGTTGCGCAACAGAGGCCAGTGAGCCCATGCGTCAGGTACCGGATATATATTTGTGAGTATGAATGGATGGCTAGTTATCAGTGCCTAAAAGAGTCCTCACAGGCCAGGACCGAAACCGGTTATATTTACAACTCCAATGCTATTCTTGGTTTAGGGACTAAACCGCCAATATGGTTAAGATCCTCTAATCAGAATCCGTGTAATGGACCGGCTGGAAGTTTAAAACACTTCACGACGGCAGAACATTTAAGCCAATGCTCAGTGATTATTACGGGCCGTTCCCTTTTAAGGGGGTAGAGCGCAAAACCCTTAGTGTGTTTACCGTACAAGTGTACGCGAACTAGGTGGCATAGCAAAATGATTGTCATGATGGTTGGCGCGTGTGTTATATAACATACGCATTTATTTGTGGTTAACTTGTGGTAATTGCGCACAGACAGATGCGAATACATTGTGGGAAGTGTGTGTGCATTTTTAACAGTGGTGTGTAGAGTACAAGTGGAAGGGAGTAAAGAACTCCCGGGGAACTAAAAAAACCCCGACGGTGCATAAATGTAAACATGTATTGTATTTTGATAACTATATATCAATGTTGTGATTATGAAGGGTATGAGACCGACATAGAACCTAGTGAGAATTAAATTCCCTAGGTAACTCGAATTAAGTTGGATTGGGTGATGATTGATAACGGAGTTCTCTCCCTTGGAGCTGGTAAGATTTGACAGAAGGATTCAAAGATAGAAAATGGTACATGCTTGAATTAGTTGTTGGTTTAAAATGAGGTGGGAGGTGAACTTGATTATCATTAGCATCAAGGGAAGCCGAACAAATTGGGGGTGGAAAGATAGTTCAACACTGATGCTGATCACATCAGGGTTGGATTTATCTGAAGCTCCTTAAGTGGTCACAAACAACCATGTAAGAAAAATATAAGGAGCATAAATTGGACTTGGAGTTGTATGGTGTTTTCAAAAGGATTTTCAATTGGTGTTTTCAAACAATCGATTATTTGAATAAGATCTCCTATACTTAACCTAGTAAAAATTTTGTAGTACTTGCTCACGACTGAGGACGTATGAGCCTTTGTCTTCGGACCGGTGACATGAGGAATACATATGTTAAGAATTAAGTGAATGTTTTGATCTCCCAAAGGAACGGGGACCAGAAAGTGTCCATCGCGACCGGGTTCTGCGGGATCACAATGTTATGTACTCAACGGTGATTCGAACCCATGGAGAGATGGAAAAGGTATTTCTGTTTGATATACATGCTATGACATGTTGTTTGGTATGGGTGATAAGGGTTGACTTTGATCTCCTCAAGTGTGTGCTATCAAGACCTACGAGTCTAAATGTTTGTGTACATAGACCTATGAGTCTAAATGTGGTTATGTCACCCAGACCTAAGAGTCTGAGGGATATTGTATGGGTGCAAGTGTGGTAAAGGTACCCGGACCATTGAGTCCGAGGTTTACCATGTGAATATGATATTTTATGTATAAGGTGGATATGTTGCCCGGACCATTAAGTCCGAGTGTTGGATGTAAAGGGTGGTTGGTAATAGAAGTTTATGACTATAAGTAATTCCCGTATTCTAATCCAATGATGCGAGGAAATGTGAACTTCGAGGACGAAGTTCTTTTAAGGGGGGTAGATTGAAATACCCCAACCTTGGTATGTTGTGTAATGTTAAGCTATGGTATTTAAAGGCTAAAAAGTGCCTTAGAAACATAAAGGAACATTTAAACCATGTAAAACACAATAAAACACTAAGACACGGTTGAGCAAAAACATGCTCTAAGGTATGAGTGAACTTGGTTAGGACCCAAAGAGCCTACCAAGACTTAATAACATTTAAGTATGATTTTAAAGGCTAATTAAGTCCTTAGGAAACTTTGGTAGACAATGAAACCAAAAAACACAAGGTAATACCTTAAAGTCAATATGAGCAAAAATGTGCTCTAAGCTTGGGCATAAATGTGTATAAGGCCTAATGGTCATACCTATGCCTTAATTATGTTAATGACATATTAAATCAATTACCAAAGAAAACCAAGCTTGAAAACAAGTTAAAACGCAAAGTGTGCTTTAAGGAGTCTTAAAGCACGTTTTTGAAAAATGTCTTGTAAATGAGTTTTTTGAATGGCTAAATGTCCATCATTACTCTTTAATTAACATGTGTACTATATAGTATCACATTTGGGTGACCATATTAGTGGGAAATCAAAAATTTCACTTCTATGTGCCCTAGTTTGTGAATAGTAACTTTTACAAGCTAGTTTATAACATATGTTGTATTAAGTAATTAAATTGACAAACACAAGACTATATTACCCTCATAACTATAAGGGGGGGCCGGTTTTCTAAGGTTGGTGACTCACCACTCTCTTGTTATTTGTGAAGTAAATAAGATGACTAATATAGTTACTATTTACTTTACATATAATATCTTCAAAAGTAAGTTCTATCTTCATTCTCCCTTCCTTCCTTCATTTCCCACGGTTCCAAACACCCCACTAACCTCTCTTCTTCATTCTCTCACGGTTTGTAATAGTACCTCTCTTCTCCATCTTCATTTCCTTGCCAAATCCAACTCCATGCTCCAAATCAAATTCTAAGACCATATTGTCTTAGTTAGGTCAAAGCTCTACACTTCTACTTTTTAAATCTTCAAGAGCTCAATTTGGTGCCATGGAGAATCACCATTGATGGAGTTTGAGCTTGTATTTCTACACATTATACTCTCCTTTGCTTCAAGGTAAGGAAACTCAAAGAAAAACCAAGTTCCTTCATGCTTTGTGTTGTCCGAAATTCACCATTAATGGTGTTCATTGTTGCTTTGTTCTAGCTCCATTCGAATCTTTCAAGGACTTGGTGGAGTCCTCTCTTGATATATATTCAAGCTCTCTTTCCATTCCAAGGTAAAACAACCATCTTAATACCTTAAGATAATATGTAAACCTAGGGTTTACAATGAGATGAAGCATTAAGCTTGTATACTCATTTTAATGATTATACATTGTTTACTAGTTGACAAGGAGGAAATGCCTTACCGGTTTACAAGGAAACAAGAAAGAAATTTGTGAGGAAAAGAGGTAAACAAGCTATCTCAATGTGGTTTAGTGCCTTAGGAGAATAAGCTTATAATTCTTGTTAAAACTACCTAAAGAGCAAATGGTAATGAGCTAGTAAAATGCTCTCAAGGAGTTTATTAAAGGAATATGTATTGTTGGGTGTATTTTGCAGGTCAAAGGCATTATTATGTGGGAAATTCAGTGTTTAAGGTTTATGCAATTTAAGGGCCTAAGAGCCATGCATTTAAGGGCCTAAGAGCCATGCATTTAAGGGCCTAAGTGCCAAGCAATTTAAGTTATGCACTATATTGTGATGTAGTGCTTAATGTGTGAAGTTTGTGTATAAAATGTGTTTGATGGATTTTAGGTGTTATTGAATGGATTAAGGTAAAAACCTAAGTGTTTGGATGTGGGTATATACTAGAGAAGCTATGGCCAAATTTGGGACATGTGTAAGAAGTCCTAAGTGTTGTAAGTGAGTTTTGGTGAACTAGGAAGGATTAAAGGTGAATGAATGTTTACTTGAGAGGGAAACATGTATTAAAGTGATTAAGAGTGACGCAAGGATTTAGGCATTATCTTGGAAGTTTTAGAAATCTATGGGTGTTCTTAAGATGTATTTAAGTCTTGGAGGAGTTTGTATAAGGTTTAGGTAATGTTGATATTCAAGGAATAAATGATGTTTAGGTATGATGTGAAAAGGAGATTTAGTTAGTAAAAAAGAAGTTGAGAGGTGATGATAAGGTGTAGAGGAAACACCTTGGTATTGTGGTCATTATAGGTGAAATGCCACCTAGAAATCATAAGGAGAAAACATTGTAAGTGTTAGGAATTTTGTGGAGATATAAGTAAAGGTTTAAGGAATTAGGAAACATAGTTTTGTGAGTGCTTAAGAATATCTTAAGGTGTGTTTGAAGTGCCAAATGATGTTTAGAACACATTAAGAGGCCTTAGGAGAAGTTTGGTGAAGAATTGGCAAGTTTGGGTAAGATTAGGAGGAGACCGACCCAGGGGCCGACCCAGTTTTTGGGTCGGTCGAGCCTCTGTTAGATGTTAGGAAGTGTTCGGTAATGGTCCGACCCAAAAGGGTGGGTCGGACATGGGTCGGTCGGTCAAGTTACAAAGGAGGGAAAATGTTCGCACATGGACCGACCCAGAATGGTGGGTCGGACGTGGGTCGGACGGGCATGATTATAAGGAAGTAAAAGGGGGTCTGTAATGGACCGACCCAGATGTGGGTCGGACGGTGGGTCGGTCGGACCAAAAACATGGTTTAAGGTTATGAAATGATATGATGATGGGGATTGATAGTAATGATGCCATAAGGTTGTTAAGGAACATGTTAGGTGAGTTTAAATGCAATTAGGTGGGTGAAAGTTGTATTAAAATGTGACGGTAAAACGTTTTAAAAATGTAAAGTTATTTAACCAAGTTAACGGGGAAAGTTATAAGCATTAGACTTTAAAACAAACATGTTACCCCAATGTTAATAAAAGAACATGTCATGTTAACAGTTGTTCGAGAATTTGCTCGAGGACATAAGTGGACGTGGTAAAGTGGACCCCGGTGACAGGTATGGTTTTCTTGCAACCTGTGTCCTAACGGATACACCGGCTTGTATGCCAATATGTTTTCTTGAGTGTTTGCCACCTTGTAAGATTAAAACATGTAATGAGTTTATAGTAATTCATTTATGTGGCGAATTTGGTATCCGATGCCGTTTAACCTCAAATATGTGTTAAACCTTAGCTAACTAAAACTAGGAACACATGAGTGATCGGTATTCGGAGTTGACGGCCCAAACCTTGGGAACGTGCTAACCACGGCTATGTGTGTGAGTTAGTTGGACATTGTTGTTGTATGCAAGTGTGTGAACCTCCCTTGTGTGCTTAACTCGGTTATGATACCGTATGGTTGTGGATGTGGTAGGCTCCATAATGGATCTCTAACCACTTAATATTTAAGGTATGTATACTAATGGGGGGTGAGGAGTCCGGTCTGTTCCGGCCACGCGTGTGAGGATGGGGGTCGTGCCATTATAGGTTCGACCCTCTGTGTATGTTATGGTTGTCTTCCCATTGGGTTTCCAACCTTCCCTGTTAGCTTAACCAAAGCTATATTACTGACTCACGTCGGGCCACGGGGCATACTAATGGTTATGTTATTTCGGTGTGCTTGGGATTACTATATCCGACACACCTTGGGTATAAGTTAACCGTTCTATATAACCGGACGGTAACGAGGATGGTAACGAGCTTAACATGGGATTGGCAAAAATCCCTAGGCTCACCTGGTATACTAACTATGGTGGAAGGTTCCTTGTGGGAACCGATTTTATGGTGTATGTAATGTTATAATGCTATGCAAATTCCCTTGCTATGCTTTGGTATATATATATATTGGATGTTTTAAATGAATGCAACGTTGTCATGTGTACATCGAAGCAAGAAAGGTTTGTTATGTTTTGTTATGTGTGGAATGAGTTATGTTGTAGGATATGGAATGTGTGGATCATGGAAATGAATCCCAGTTGCGACAAGAGGCATTTGAGGATAACCCGGTTAATGGGTACTGCCGTTCGTTAAGGAAGTAGCTCCATTTTAGAGGAGAGCCACTCTAGGGTTTAAGGAATCATTGGATGGTTGGTTAAGTGTGGATGTGTTGGTTATAGGTTGAGCCCATTGAGGCGAAATATTATGGGTTGTATGGTTATGGCTTGTATGTATGATTTAAATATAATCAACTGCATGCTAAGACGACAATTAGTTGTGCGTGGCCCGGTAGCATGTGGGCTGCGGGATTACCATACCAGCAAAGGTGCTGAGCCCCTTGGGGGCCACCCTTTCTCTCCTTTTCTATTTCAGGTACAGGGAGCTGGAAGCCGTTCGAGAGTAGGACGGGGTAGTCATTGTGCATGGAAATTCATTTAAGTGTATATGTACAGTAGGTGTAGTAAGACCGATATTGTTGTCGGCATCGGTTGTAAATACTCGGTACAGTGGGAAGGTATATGTATAATAATTGTTGGAAATGGTATGGGGATGTGTTGTATAGTTGCTCGGGAATTTAGTCCATCAGACCGGTACAATGTATAAATGTTAGCCTTGTTAGCCACGTGGGTGGTTAACGGCGTGTAACACCAACGAGACAAGTAATGTGATGAGGTTGATTTTCCGCTGCAATTGATTGTAAGTTTGTTATTGTTGGATGGGGTGTTACAAAAATCGATCATTCTCATACTCTTATCAAACACACTGCAAAACCAATGTCTCTCATACTCTCTCATCATACACTCTTCGAAATCAATCTCTTTCATACTCTCTCATCGAACACCCTTCAAATCCAATCTTTCTCATGCTCCAACAACAAACACATTTCAAAAGCAATCATTCTCACACTCACTCATCAAACACTCTTCATACACAATTCAAAATTTATTCCAATTTTATGTCAGTTCCAACTGCAAATCATCCAATTTGAGGCCCAACAATCATTTCAGTTTGAGGCCCAACAATCATTTCAGTTTGAGACCTAATAATCAAATTCAATCTGGCCCACTTTCAAACTTGGCCCACATCTCTAGGTCCAAACCTGGCCCGTTTTCTAAGGCCCAACCCAACCCGCTTTCCAAGGCACAACCTGGTCTATGTTTTGAGGTCCAAACCTGGCCCGCTTTCCAAAGCCAATTCTGGCCCACATTTTAATACCTACTTTGGTCTCAATTTCAAAGCCCAATTTGGCCCACTTTTCCAAGGCCTAAACCTGGCTCATCAGTCCAAATTTGGCACACAATTTCAATTCAACCTCAATTCATTTTCAATTCAAAAATCAATCCAAAAACCGATTCAATCCCATCTCCAATCCAATCCAATTTCAATCCAGAATCAATCAGTTTCAATCTGATTTCA